>CAJUYG010002469.1:0-31765 GCA_910591675.1 Galerucella calmariensis | reverse complement strand
TTTTCGTTATTTTGTCATCAATGCCGTATGTTTCTGGTGATCTTTCACTTATTTTTCGTTTTTTGTCCTCTGAAGCCAACGCTTTTTGAAATGAAGCTGTTCTTATTCCATAAACATTGCTGTTGATTATCAACTTATTATATACCGTTCAAAAATAATCGTGAGGAAAATCTGGGAAAAATTTTGGAAACTCATTTCTTACCCCCTGAAACCGTGATATGAAACTACGCAGTTTGTTACATTTGATAGTGGAATCATATGAGATTGTTCCAGAATCTATGACGTTCAAAAATAATCGTTCGGAAAATCCAGGAACATTTTTGAAAACTCTTTTTTTCTACCCTCTAAAAAGGTGATTTAAAACTATAGTTTTAAATCACGACACTTTTTCCCCATGGGCTCATAGTCTATGAATATGGTTTTTATTAATTTCAAAGGAATCGGATATATTTTAAGTATTGTGAATTCCACTCTAGGTTTGTTATCATTGTAATCAGTACCAAAAGAATATTCAAACTAAGACAAATGATAAGGGTGCATCTGAATTTCTTTGAAAACTGCCCATGTTGACCTGGTAACTGGACATTGCAGCCCGAGGAAATCTACACAAAATGGGCAAAGTTAGGGAGCCTATGTGCAGAAAATGTGAACTTAATGATAAAACACCTACTTACATACTCTGCTTCTGTGACAACTTATAAGGACTCGGACGATAGCACTTTCGAAAGGAAATAATACACTCATTACAAACACTGAAAATCCCCCTAGTAATACTGGTGGTATATATACGAAGCTGTCAAAGATGATAGTTAAATACTTCAATACTTTTAATTGTCATTCAATGTCCTTCGTGGCATGTAGCCAGGGATGTAGTTGTTGCTTTTTAGTGAACGGTCTTTGCTCTCCGATTTTTAAAGACTCTGTAAGGGCATACATCGCAGAGTAATAATTATTATAACACTTTATAAGTTTTTAATATTTTTAAAAGACAGTGACCGTTCAACTGAGAAGCAGCAACTACTTCCCGGACTTTAGGCTAATTGCAAATCAGAATGGTTAGTGTTAAATATATCCAAATCGTTTGACTTTGAAGTGTAATTCCAATAGCCCGGAAGTAGTTGTTACTTCTTAGTTGAACGGTCAATGTATTTTTCAAAACTCATAAAGCGTTAGAATAATTATTATTTCGTGATATCTATTGGTAACGGGCTTTATTGAATACGACAATATTACAGGAAACTGAAATAATACTTTATTGGCTCTGTAATGCGTTATAGTAGTATTAATCTATTACTTCTGACATCTATTGATATAACGCTGTACTAAAATGACAACTTATTTGCATGAAACTGCAAATGAAGTAGATAATAACATATAATAAATAGTTTAAAAAATTAGCTTTTGATTTCTTTTCAATTTCCATAGAAAACAAATGTTATTTGCTAATTTTTGACCATATAATATGATGTTCCAATGAGTATCTATCTTCGATCGTTCATTACATGAAAGAGATAAATACTGGTTGAAACGTCATCTGTACTAAAACAATCGAGTAATGAGAATCCAAAATTGATGAACATATAGTTCATTTAAGTATCATTATTAACTAGTTATTAACAGTCACATTGATATGGTTCAAATAATACCCTTTTTGGTGCGCCTCATCGATTGTTAATGTCCTTCTAGCACATGACGTAGGAAGAAATGGAAAAAAGGCAGGTCTGTGATTAATCCTAATCAAAATATCACAATAATAAACCGTTTAAATTTATTACAAACGTTAACCCTAATCTTTGACGTGAAAAATTTGATTAGTTAATGTTTAGAACACGTGTTAGCGGGACCTACCTTTCGTAGCGGCAATGTGTCTTACGTCTTTTTCTAATGTCCCACTGACGTTCTCGTCAGGTCTGTAGGTACTTTGTTGTTTACGGTCAATTATTATTTATGAAAAGTGAATATTAATGTTATTATATTTATTTAAATGACACAAAAAATGCCTAGATACACGGAAGTTCTCAAGTATCTTCAAATAGAAAAAAAGCGGGTAATTATCCATTTCATAGCTTTTTCGAATTTGGCTGATTACGATCCTGATGATTTTATTGATCAAATTTAAATTTAGCTATATGTCGAAATAGCAAATAAAATGAACGACATGCCGAAAATTCGGATATACGTCACAAACAATGACGCACACCAAAAAGTCTATTGTATAAACCATATGAGTTGAAATAACACCCTTCTTGGTGTGCGTCATCGATTGTGACGTATATCCGGGTTTTCGGCATGTCGTTTATTTTATTTGCTATTTTGACATAAAGTTAACCTTAAATTTGATAAATAAAATCATCAGGATCGTATTCAGCCAAATTAGAAAAGGCTATGCAATTAATAATGACCAGCTTCTTTTTCTAACTAAAAATACTTGAAAACTTTCAAAATACTGATGTTTTTCCGTGTATCCATGCATATTTTTGTATTATTTAAATAAATATAACAATAAGATTAATATTCACTTTTCATAAATAGTAATTGACCGTAAACAACAAAGTACAGATCTGTCGAGAACTGTCAGTGTGACAGTAGAAAAAGACACATTGCCGCTACGAAAGTAACGCCTTCATAGTATTTTAAATTCTCGATTGATAGGTTGAGCTTGCGCGTAATCTAAACATCAACCAATCAAATTTTTGTCAAGTCAAAGATTAGGGTTAAGATTTGTAATACATTTAAACGGTTCATTATTGAGATATTTTGATTAGGATTAATCACAGACCTGCCTTTTTTCCATTTCTTCCTACGTAATGTGTAAGAAAGACATTAACAATCGATGACGCACACCTAGAAGGGTATTATTTCAACTATATAATTAACGGGTATAGAAATGACAGCTTCTACTGTGCTAAACACATTTACCCCACTTCCCACAGACCGAGTTCCTCTGATTTTTCCACCGTTATCAGCTTCCAGAAATTAATATTGCTGCTGTGTTTTGAATAGACTTTAGAATACAAAAACTTTGTGTTTCTATACCTGAATAAGATATGCAATAAAATGCCTCTACAAACTAAAAGAATTATCGAAAAATTGAAATTTATAGATATTGCTCTAAAGATCCATCGCTCCTCTAATTAAGGGTACCTATTCATGGAACACCATGTATATTAACAGAAACGATTTCAGTGAACACAATAGCATATCAAACAAACGAAATAAATTTATAAGATGAACTAGATCATTTTTATTTTATTAATTTTTTATTTTCCATGTATTTCGTGTGATAACGCTACTCACTTTAGAATTGCTTAAGCAACTCATCGTATTTAGATTTGTATATGCAGATTGAAGCTGATGATCTGAGCAATTGCTTAAAAAAATTCAACTCACAAAAAGCAGAAGAAAGAGAGACATTGAATTTGAATATTTATTATACCCATTTCTATTTCATTCATGGTTGTTTCGGTGGCTCATATCGAGCGTTTCACATATGCGATATGAATGAAATGAAATACCGATCATACCAAACTATTGACATGCAAATAAAACAATTTTAAGTGGCACTGGAATTTTTATTCAGGTACAACGTTCTCTGTGAGCTTTTCAAAGTAAAATGAGGTACGAAAATATGCAGGATTTTGAAGAATACGTTGTAAGTAAAACAAGCTGTAATTGCCTTTTCGTTGCTTCTAAAAAAAATGTGAACAGTGGAATCGTTTTAATTTGAATAAAAATATTTGAACAACTGTTTGAATCAACTTCATGGAGTACAATGCAATGTTATGCAATGTTTTGAACAAATTGGTGCTTTAATAAAAGTGTTTTCAAAAATTCAGTATACTCCGTTCCAGAATATTTTTGTTTCAACTGTATATCAACAAGATTAATTCAAGAGAAAACTCCACTGTAAGCAGTCTTTAATCCGATAACAATAGCACAATCATCAGTAGGACAATATATCTTATGGTTCACACTGTATTACAAATTAAACAGCATCTCTAGACAAACATAATATTACTTTGGTATCTTTGATAAAGTTTGGCGAGCATTAAAGTGCTCTCGCCATTATTTAAACAGAAAAGCTCATTTTAATTATTTCTGGGTGGTTAATAGACACCGTCCGAGACCATCTCTCTCACACACACACACACACAATTATTTCTAAATCTCACAATTATTAGGAATTGTTTACTCAACTCCCTACAAGAAGTTTGGGTATATTGGAAGATATTATTCACGTAATAAAAAAATAGTTTTCTGTTTTACCAAACAATGAAGTGTAGCTGTCAATAATGATTCTAATTTTATTATTATTGTGCGTTCAATTTATCTACATTCCCAACATTAAACCTAGTTCCCACCGTCTCCTCCTACGTTCAAATTCTGGCGAAAAATGTCATCAAAATTTCCAGCAATTTGAGAGAAGCTCAGTGTGACCGGATTGTAGCGCACCCTATCATGATAAATTGTAAATCCCAGTTGGGCTCCTGACATTGTAAACTTGAGTTGCACATGAATAACTTCGGATTAGCAGACCCAACATCACTCAAGTTTCCCCCCAAAAAAAATGAGGAATCCTCAACACATGTACTACTGCGAATGCCTGACTATGCTGAGAATTTCGACGATAGGGGAGAAAAAACCACAACGCTCCCAATATGTGAAGGATCTGAGGCTTGGCATCTGAAGTCTACTAGATAATAAAGACGGGTCTAGACAAGGAACTCTAGAAAAATAGGGGGCATACACAATAAATCTGAAAGTGAAGAAGTTCTTAGAAGCTCTTCAACTCATATTATCTTATCTTATTGACCTCATCAGAACAATCACGATGTAATGTCAATATTGAACATGAATTGTGAGGGAGGTCGTGTGAGGGCTTATATAACAGGTCTTTCCATTCTCAAATCCACCAAGCAACATACTTTGGATGTTAGCCTTATTGTAAGCACGAACATGTTTGCATTCACAGAGTGACCCAAAATTCTGGAAACGGCCAATTATCTCGAATATTGTTAGTCCAAATTTGGGATACACGTATTTTGGGATAAGGAGATTCCATATTTGATATTTGCAATATTGCCAGATTTGCCGTTCATTTTATATTATTAGTAACTTTAAATTTCCAGTCATTTTCATTGGAATCTCCTATTTAATACGAGTTCAATCATATGTTACACTTATGATTTTACATAGTCAGGAGGGTCTAAAATACATAAAACATAAGTCTGTAAACGCCTATTTGTAAACTGAATTTTTTAAGTATCTCAAATAAAAATTATTTTTCAGGATTGAAATAAGGTGAATGTGGAGGCAATTCAATTCTACCTTGTCTACCAATTCATTACCCGGGAAAATATCTCATATAAATAACCGCCGAAAATTCATACCATAATGAGCTGGAGCTCCGCTTGCTGAAATTATAACTAATTAAAATTAGCTCTAAGCAAGTTTCTCAGTGTAGGTACAATTCAATTTTTAAGTAGAAGCTCATATTTATCTGGAGTTAAATTTCCTTCGATAAAGAATGGCCCAATTAACAAAATCACATCACAACATTCAAACAAATTTCTCCAAATCTACATATTTTGCACTGTTTCATGTATTTAAGACCTTCTATTCTAAATAAAATTGAAAGTGTTACTATGTGGTTTAACTCGTATTGAATAGGAGATTCCAATAATGACTGAATATACAGGGTGATGAATTTGAAAAACCAAAGTTACCAATAATATAAAAGCAGCAGCAGAACTGGCAACCTTGCATATATCAAATCTAGACTCTATCTCAAAATAGGTGTAGCTACCCCAAATTTTGAACAATTAGGACTAGCAGTTTACGAGATAATTGGCTGCTTCCAGACTTCTGGGCCACTTTGTATAAATAATTGAAAATGTTCCAATACATTTCAGTAAACTATGAAAAAATATTCCATAAAATGATATGTAGCGAAAGTACCTATACGGAAAAAAAAAGTATGTGAGAACAAAGGACTCAGTCTTTTTTTAAATTAAAATTAAACTAACGTCATGATTGTACTCTAAAGCAATGTTTTTCTATATTCCCTCTAGGTAGACAAAGCTTGTTTATTGTATGGACATATTATATCACAGATTTTTCTGCTTCACCAGTGCAAGCGCGCACTGTTTGCAGCATGTGATGTCATGCACTTTTGCGGGTTATCCAAGGAATTTACATTTTGATAAATCAAGCAGTAAACAGAGATCTCTGGCGGCTTCATTTCGCTCACAATAACCCTAACCTCTACGAAAGCAATAGATATAAATTGTCTCAGTTCCTAATCTAAGAATAATGGAATATAAAATAATGAATAGAAGTTCTAATTAATGATGGAAACCGAAAATATTATTTCTTACAACTTGTTTCGCATAACCTTCAGTTCGTGGTTTATTTTCGACATTTTCTTTGGTCAAAACTTGTATTCCATCATCACTAGCAGATGAAGAGGATTCTAGAAACTCTTCACAAAAAGTAAGTAAACATCTGCTGTTATAATCCTTAGACATAAAATTACGGGCAGATGTGAACTCGGCTGCTTCTCAATTAAGAAACGGTATGTAATCCAGGCGGATCGTAAAACTGATGATACCAAACCTCAGTTACAAGAAATCTACGGGTCTACCATTTGACCTATGTTTGTAAACTAACCTTCTACTGAGAATCAGAGACAGTTTTTCAATATTATATTGTCACACTTGAAAAAGGAATTTGTGTACGTTAATAATACCTTTTGCCGGTCGATATAACATATTCATTAGTGAGGAAATAACAATTATGATAAAATTCTACGTACTATCAATATTTATCCGACAAATTTCATTGCCGTTCAGCTATAGTGGTGAATAATAGTCAACTGCAATTTATTCAATAATCCAATGACGTAAATGCCGTTATCAGGACATTATCCTTCTATTATAAGGCATTTCAGAAACACTTTAGCAAACAAAGTTTATTTTCAGAACAGTATAAAACGCATTTAGTTGATTTTATCGTTTCAAATAAAGTTTTCTGGATTGAATGGCCATAGACATGTTCGAAAAACGGTTTTGAAGGGAGATGATAGGAATAGAATATAAAGGACATACTTCAAACGATTTATCTTGTGTACTAAGCAGGATGTATGTATTCAAATTATCGTAAAAAACATAAAGTATGCAGAAAAATGGGGTCTTGAAACTACAGTTTTTCCTGCTCCTTATTTCAATATTTAAAACATTCTGACATGAAGAGAGTTGAAAAATCACGAACATTCCAAATTTATGAAAAAAAAAATCGTGAAATTGTGAAATTCTCAGGAAAAAAGATGATACTAACAAATAATAAGTTCCTTCACAGTATCGACAATATTAACTACTAAATTCATTGGAGTCAAGAAAATGTATGTAACGAATTTTTCATTAGGTACAGTGTTTTATTATTAATGCATAACGGGCATGTCCTTACTGTTTTATGACGTCACTGCACTGGGTAATTTTAAACTGGCATTTTCGCGCGCACTTGAATATTGTGAATTTCGAACCCTTTTTCGCCGGGTGTTATTTGGACGCTAACCATCCTTCTTCACCTGTCTGACCAAGAAGGGTAGATAATCCGATATGTATTTTCGGCGCTGAGAAGTGCAAGTAGGTCGAGTCATAAAATAACCTTATCTTAATAATTTAACCACCAATATTTGAAAAAACCGAATAGTTTTCTATTTCTTATTTTCTGATATTTTTATACATAGTTACACTTTGATCAACCGAGTTTTGGCCTGGGTTTTCTTGTTTTTTTTTTTAGTTTTCTTTTCCTTATTTTCTGATATTCTTATACATAGTTACACTTTGATCAACCGGGTTTGGGCCTGGGTTTTTTGTTTTCTTTTAGTTTGAAGTTTAGAGGGAGGGTTGATAGATTTTAACTTCAGTCGGTTAGCTCCCAAAATACACATAGGATTAAAATGACCCTTCGGTTTTGGCGCCTAGTTTACATGTTGTAAAAAGTGCATTAATCTTTTAGCGCCCAAATTACATCCGCCCCCCTTTTTACTGTTTCAAATTTGAGAATTTTCAAAAATCCTTCGGTAGATAATCTATTAGCTATATGTCTAGATAATAATTCCAGTAAAATGAAAAGAGGTGCATGATGTTCATTACATAGACTGTACAAGCTATTGTTCTGTACATTCAGTGAGTGGTCACAAAATCTCAACTCTATTTCAAAGAGTTTTTGTTGAAGTTTATATTTTTCCTCGTTCGTTTCAATGTGACTGTGTTCATTTCAATTGAAAAAAATATTCTGTAATCGTGAAAGCCCAATGCTTTGGACGATTTTAATCACTATTACGAGACTAAAGGAATTGATAATAAATTGAACGCCTGTTGCTCTTAGTCGAAATGAAAACAATGGGAGAATAAAAAAACAAGAAAGCAAAAACTAACGTGAAATTACTATTTTTTTCACTACCAGCTATGAAGTTGACAATTATTTCGTCTCCTAGACAACTGAGGAGTTGAGTTTCCCTATTAGTGGTTAATAATGCTTTTTATTAACAGCCTATGTCAATGATGGGCAAATTCAAATACTTTAAGAATTCAGGGATAATAGTTCAACAAAAACTTGTGCAATATAATTTTGTATACCTACCCAAGAGCAGGACATTGTCTTTAACATATTTGTTGCTTGAAATTACCTATCAAGATAGAACTATTTGGATAAAAAAAGTTTAAAATTCGCGCTCAACCAAAAATGACTGATGACATAACGTGTACGTTCAAAAGATATTGAAAACTGGCAGCGTACTTGTCAATCAGACAGCGGGGTGAACGCTTCTCGTGGTGAGGTTGTGAATTATTTTTAATATTATTTGTCGTGAATCTGTCTAGTAGTGGGAAAAACTGTATACACACCATGGTGGTGCAGACATTTATAAACCTCGCTCCTTATTCCGCTCGGTCAATAATAATATAGCCTTCACCACCTTGGTATATAATATACCAATATTCCTTCCAAATTTATTGCTTTTTTTTTATTCATTCCAGTCGATAAACAAAATATATAGTCCATGTTTTATTTCTTCTTAATAATATGAATTTCAAAGTTAAATCCTTTTATCTCACATTGTTTTATACATATACATACGATATACGATATATTATGGTATTTCTCGATACCAAAACTGTCTACTTCCAAGGTGGATTATTGCAAACAAAAATTGAAACTTTGATTAATATAAAACTAATAACATAAAACCATGTAATTTAAAGTAGATGTTTATGCAAGAAATTAAGATTTAAATTGAAACTAAGAAAGACTGCAGTTTCTTTTTTCTTTAAAAACAAGGTATAGACGTTAAAAATATGTCCACTACATAAAGAATTGAAAATAGATTTTCCAAAATATTTGTTGCCGCTACTTTTTTTATAAAAATTAATTCCAAGATTGTTCCATACTTTAACCCTTCCTGAATAAAATCGGCGTGTAGGGGATGCACTTAATCGTTCAAAGAGGCGCACTTGAAGCTACACACACTTTGCTTTTATTTGAAAGGATGTCAGGTGTTATCAAGTACTCCTTGAGAGAATAAAATTGAATTATTCACAACGAGATACTTGATAAAAATAGCACGATGAAAATTGATCTTTAAAACAAAAGCAGAGTTGATGAATAATCCTAAAAAACAGAATACACGTCAAATATAAAGGGAATAATGCTATGTACAAAATTTATTTCGGTTTTAAATCCAGATTATTGTTTTGTTATGGAGCTGCAAACCTCATAAACATACTGGGTATGATCATGTAACCTTTAATTACATTATACTCTCCGTTTATTTAATCTTTGCACAATCTGGTAAAAAATAAACATAAACGTGAACAATAAACAAGTATAAGAAAGAAATAAAGAAAATGGGACTTAGGTACCCCAAAAATTGGGCCCAAATCCACGGACTGCATTTGGACATATATCAATTTATTAACTATTTCACACATTAATTTTCCGGACATTATTTAAAAAAATTGCAATAATGTCTCGTAGGCTGAATTAACGAAAACCCACTAAGACGTGATCGTAATCTATGGTGATCTCTTGTTGACTTACATCCTAATGTGAAAACATCGAATTTATCCAAGAGGTTTGGATTCTTCCTGAAAAATTCAAAATTATATAAGTTATACGTAAAATTGTAAGAAAGAAAACGCCCAACGCTTTTGTACCATATCAAAGAAATAATAACACTAGAATTTTTCACGTAATTAATTTGGTAAAATCATTCCAACCCACTTAAGATGTTTCAAGAATTTATTATGGTAGAACATCAAAACCAATTTGGACGCATTGTGAAATTGTGAACATAAAAATACCATTTTGTAATTATCTAGGTTGGAACTTTACAAAATATTTGACGATTTTTGCCATTTATTTAACAACAAGTTTGTTACAGCAGAATCTTATTTTTCACAATTTGTGAGCTGGACGTTTTCTGCTTAACTACTTCCAATTATACATTTTTATTTTAATTTATAATCTAGTCAAGGAGGTAAATTGTGTGCTTATCAATTCGAAAATAATGGCACCTACTCAAAGTAAATTGAATTTTGTTAAGTAGGTATATACATAGGCAGTGTCAAACCGACAATACAACTTAGGGAGTGTTGACCTTAGGATTGGTTGAGTGGGTATGAAAAATCTGTTTTTGCTCCAAAAAGCATAACTAAATATACCTAAATGCTTTTTTCGTTTTTGTACGATTGATGCAATGGGAGATATGGCCATTTAAAAAGGCATTTTCCTAAATAGATTGTAAAAGTTAAGAGTTCAGTACAATTTGAGACCCATAATAGTTATTTGTATGCCAAGGACTGAAAGTGCTACTTTGTTGGACGAGTCTGAAAATTGCGAGACAAGCGAAGCGAGGCGAGCAACAGACGAGTCCAAAATATACATATGCACATGAAAAAGATGCTGATAATTATTAATTCCATAGCCTTTTCGAACTTGGCTGAATACGGTCCTGATGATTTTGTTCATTAAATTAACGAACATTAACAAGACAAGAAGGGTCACTCTCCGTCGGAACTTTCATGTCCAGCTTAGCTTACACAAGCGCGCCGACAATTTCGACAAATTTCTGGAGCCGTGCACGTGCTCGTGCTTATACGAGGTTGATGCAAACCGCTAGCGATTAAAACGAATAAGCGTTCACTTACCAGGGTGATTCAAAATCATCTAGCAATAATTGTTATTGTAACCTATTCCGCTTGGTGGTAATTAAAATAAAAAAGGGAATATCGTCAGGATATTTAATTGGTGAATCTAAACATAATTATAAAAAGAACTGGTAGCAGAAATGAAGGGAAAAATGAAAGTAACATCAAAAAGTAATAATGTAGTAGGATACAGATGAGACTAGTAGGTATGAAAATTAACAATAAAATGTTTGCAAATGCCAACTTAAATAGGTATTCTAATATAAAATGTATACTGGTCATTACGGGTTGTTTTAAATCCGCGGCCATCAAAGAGTGTTCTGAACAGAAATAACTAGATTCTCAATACATGAACTTTATTCGACAT
Organism: Galerucella calmariensis; assembly: GCA_910591675.1. Taxonomy (NCBI): domain Eukaryota; kingdom Metazoa; phylum Arthropoda; class Insecta; order Coleoptera; family Chrysomelidae; genus Galerucella; species Galerucella calmariensis. Next base: position 20,188 of record CAJUYG010002469.1, on the reverse strand, counting down.
AATTCGAGATAATTAATGACCATGTAGGAAATTATTATGTCAAGTAAAAACATTCGTGACAAATATTAAAACTAAGTATGTGTTCACAAGAACCGCTAAAAACGCTAAATTGTAAATAAACAGCTTATCAAATATACTACATTTTCCCCCCCTTTGTATTAACGACGAAATCTTGTAAATGACTTCGCATACGTCGTTCTCAGTTCAATTACCGGGGCTTCGGTGCTAGTCGTTTTAAAATTTGTAGGTTGTTGCAGTATTTCAGAAGAGCCGGTGGTATTCAGAGAGTGTATCATATCAATCGTAGTAGATTCTGGGGGATTGGTGCCACCTTGTGTTAGAGAATCTGCTTCAGTTTGATCGTTGTTATCCTTAACTTTTGTTACTTATTTTCCCTCACCACATGGAGCTAAGTGTTTCAGAGATACTGTCAGTTCTCGGCCATTCTGAAGACGGGCAAGGGCATGATTAGAGTCTGCTTCCAATATATCGACTTCGTCAACGAGTGGTTCGTATTTAGATGACCTCACTTGACGACGCATAAGTACTTTTCCGAGAGTCATCAACCACGATGGGATCGACTCGCCATTCGGTGACCTTCGGGGATGTTGAAACATGCGTTCATGTGGAGTTTCATTAGTGGCAGTACAGAGAAGTGACCGGACACAATGAAGGGCATCTTGAAGAACAATTTCCCGTTGAGAAGTCTTTAGCATACGGGACTTGAGTGCCAACATAATAGTCTTCCAGATTGTACCATTAAATCTTTCTACTTGTCCATTTCCTTGAGGGTTATAAGGTGCAGTGTGACTGGTCGCCTCGTTAAACTCATTTAAGTATCTTTTAACTTCATCAGATATAAAAGAGGAGCCTCTATCATAATGGATGTAGGACGGTATTCCGAATACAGTAAAAAGGTTGTGTAAATTCTGTATTACCGTCGCTGATGACACATCAGAACATGGAAAGGCAAAAGGAAATCGTGAATATTCGTCAATGATCACTAATAAATATCGATTCTGTGATGTGGAAGGTAGCGGTCTCTTAAAATCGATATTAAGCCTCTCAAACGGTGCTGTTGCTTTTATCAATTTTCCTGATAACTTGACAAATCGTGATTTCAATTCGCAGCATATCGGACACATATTTGTTATTCTTCTTATTTCATCTATTGAAAATGCCAAATTTTTACTTCTAACATAATGATATAGACTAGTAACTCCAGGATGACAGAGAGTAGTGTGTAATTGTTCCAATGTTTGTCCGTTAGTTGCTAGATTACAGTGAATTCTAGTAAATGCGTCTGCCACAGAATTGAGTTGGCCAGGTCTATATATTATGTCATACTTATATTCGGATAATTCTAATCTCCATCACAGAATTTTCTCGTTTTTGATTTTTCTACTTTGTTTAGAATTGAACATAAACGAAACTGATTGTTGATCAGTAATCAACTTAAATTGTCTATTTAGTAAGAAATGTCGCCATTTCCTTAGTGATTCAATTATTGCGTAAGCTTCCTTCTCGATGGCATAGTGATTTCTTTCCGACGGGGACAAAGTTCGTGAGAAAAATGCCACTGGGCGTCCTTGTTGCGAAAGAGTCGCAGCTATTGCGTTTTCGGATGCATCAGTTTCTACTACAAATTCCAATGATTCGTCGATGCATTTGACAGCTGAATCTGCAATCGATGTTTTAAGATCTTCAAATGCCTCTTTAGCTTTGTCATTCAATGGAAACGTCATGCAGTGAGCTAACGGTGCAATCCGTTGTGAAAATCGAGGCACCCATTTCGAATAATGTGCAAACATACCAAGAACTCGTTTCATAGCATTGAGATTAGTGGGGAGAGGATAATGCAGGAGAGCTTCTAGTCGAGACGGATCAGGTCGAATAGTGTTGTTTTCAATAACATATCCTAGTAGTTTGATGTGTGTTATTGAGAATTTGCTTTTTTCAGTATTTATGGTTAGTTTATATTGCTTTGCTACCTGAAGAAAATGTTCTAAATTCCGATCGTGTTCAGCTTGATTGATTCCACAAATGGTTACGTCATCAAGATAAGAATAAGTGCCTTGTAATTTTTCAGTTTCGATTATCCTGTCGATAGCTTTTTGAAATTCAGAAACGCCATTCGTAACACCAAATGGGATCCGCCGGAATTGATAAAGTTTGCCATTCGCTTCAAACGCAGTATAAATTTTGTCACTGTTCTGTATCGGAATTTGATGGTAGGCTGATTGTAAATCGATGGTACTAAACACCGTATATTGAGCTACTTTATTCACTAAATCCTCGATCCTTGGCTGAGGATATGCATCTAATAAAGTGAATTTATTTATTGTTTGTGAATAGTCAATGCACATTCTCTTCTTTCTATTTTCTCCGGATACGACAACCACTTGAGCGCGCCAAGGAGAGTTGCTCCGCTCTATAATACCTTCATATATCATTCGTTGAATTTCATTTTCGATGAAGTCACGATTTGAAAATCTACGGGATTTTATCGCTATAGGTTTCATATTAGGCGATAAGTGCCTAAATAGTAATGAAACGGGTACAAAGCCGCTAGGTTACAAATAGTAAGAGTTGATCTAGATCCTCCAAAATTCATGTTGCTTTAAAATATTATGTCCAATGATGACATCGGCACAGGCTTTCGATAATATTGACATTTTAATATTACTGTAGATATTCCCAAACATCTTTAGGTCAACTTTACAGCTATTGTGTATTTGGCATGTCAAAGAACTAGATGCCATCAAAATGTTTCCATATTCAGGGGTTAAATGTATTTTCAAAGCTTTGGCAAACGATTCATTTAAAAAAAAAACTCAGAGAAGAGCCACTGTCGACCAAGGCCGATGCAGGTTGAGAATTGATGGTTACGTCAATTAAAGTCTTGGCTAAACAAGTAGGTCCTGTAGCGGCTAAGAAATAATTTTTCCAAGTATTTTTAAATGTTTCTTCTTCAACAGGTAAACTGCTAGCATTTACTCTTTTTTTAGACGAGCGACAGACATTAAAGAAGTGGCCTTTTTTGTTACAATTTCTGCAAAGTGCTTCACGTGCAGGACAAATGTAACGAGGATGTTGAGACCTTCCGCAAAAATAACACTTACTAGTTGAAGCCACCAAATTAACTTGTGGTTAGATAGCAATTTCAGGAAGACCATTGTCGGATATCACATTCAAGTTCATAGGTGACGTGTTAGAAATGAATGAATTCGACTGGAGAACTACCATTTCTAAAGCTCTCGCCTGAGAATAAGCTTGATCAAGAGTAAGAGTTGTATTCTCCAAAAGTCTTTGTCGAGTTTTCGAATCGCTTAGCCCTCTTATAAAAGAATCTCGTATATACGCATCCCTATTCTCGGATGCAGTTACATGTTTGAAGTCGCATTCTTTAGCCAATGAGTTTAATTCACACAGATATTGATCAATTGATTCATTTTGTATTTGAGAACGCGATGCAAGTTTGTGCCTGGAATAAATTTCGCTCACCTTCTTGACAAATATAGCTTTAAGAGCACTGATTGCTGTGTCATAATCTGTAGATTCGCTTATGTAAGAGTATACTGACGATGAAACATGAAACAAGTAGATCCAATTTGATCTCTGGAGTGATCTCATTTACCGTTCCAATAAAGTTTTCAAACGTTCTCAGCCAATAAATCCATTCCTTGGCAGCAGTTGGAGATGAGGGATCCAGTTCTAATTTCTCTGGTCGAAGAAACCGATCCATAGTTGGAAATTATGTCGAATAAATTGTTCTGAACAGAAATAATTAGATTCTCAATACATGAACTTTATTCGACATAATTCGAGATAATTAATGACAATGTAGGAAATTATTATGTCAAGTAAAAACATTCGTGACAAATATTGAAACTAAGTATGTGTTCACAAGAACCGCTAAAAACGCTAAATTTTAAATAAACAGCTTATCAAATATACTACAAAGAGTACCAACTTACCTAACAGTAAAATACGAGTACTGGGAAGAATAATTATCGCCATTCGAAAATTGTGAGAATCGATACACGAACCATCCAAAACCAAATGCGTTTAACCAAATGAGTTAAAATCTATGAATTTTGAAAGCCTTTCATATTGAATAGCCCGTTAACAACTCAATTAAAAAAATTGTATTTAAGTCAATGTTGTGAAATAAAATATACCTACCTGCCGGTTTTCAAAGATGTTTTAAGATATTCAATTTTATGTTAGGGTTCATTGATTGTTTCGAAGAATATCTATTTCTTATATCCCGGTTCGCAAATTTAATTGTAAAATAAATCCCCAGCCTAATATATAGGTTTAAAAAATATTTATGAGAAAACTCTTCACAAGGATGTGTAAATAGTAAATTTTAATACAATTTGCTAAGGGTCGCTCCAACGTTCTCGTGATGACTAATTTTATTAAAATTTTCAACAAAGATTATTTTTAGTTGTTTAAAATATTCTACAACATTACTAGGAGGTACATTCAGACCTCCATAGTTTTTAGAAGTCGAATATGCTTTATGCTCTAAAAATACAGCTGCTTCTTTTGGTAATGTCTTTTCATCATTTTACTTTGTGCAAGCACTACAAGAAGAGTGTTGCAGCAAACAGTTCCTTAATAGATAGCCAGGAATTTAAACTATAGCATTGTTATCAGTACTTGAAAAGGATTTCTATAGTCCCATGTGAAAACTGTTAAAGAGCTATTATTTGTCAATATAGGTAAATCAATATTTTTATATTCTTCTAGCATATCAGGAGTTACATTGAGCAAAACTGTATTAATATCTTTAATACAAGTGGCACCTTCAACCTCATTAAAATATTTTAGAGAAAATAATTCCTTGAATGCCCTACAAAATTGAATTGGGGTTGGATTTCTCGAGTTTCCGCAACAATTTTTTACTAGACCAAAAAAATTTTCAATGCAATCCTGATTAAAGTTCCTTGTTGGAAGAAATGAATAATTCCTGCATTTTAAGGTTTCCCATAAAGACAGAGCAGAGGTAATAGTAATTTTCCAGCCATTTATAAAGTTCATAGTATTGTCACCTTCCCATCATTCTGTTTGCAGAACCAAACACAAAGCACTAAGTACGTAAATGTTTATTTTATTTCTAAAGGAAAATTCGCTCACTCAAAAAGACAACTGGTATATTTATTTACATATCCCTACGACGGACAACCTGTTCATGCATATCGCGTGTAGAAGACTTACGGTGCTCTATCCACAGTAGCATCCGATATTCGAGCGAGATAGGCATAACGAGGGGAGGAGCTTAGAGTGATCCTTCTTGTCTTGTTATGGTTCGTTGATTAAATTCAAGGTTAGCTATGTGTCAAAATAGCAAATAAAATAAACGACATACCCAAAACCTGGATATACGTCACAAACGATGACGCACACCAAAAAGGCTATTGAATGAACTATAAACTATTATCATCCATTACAATAAAAAGTAATTTCGATCGTCAAGATCATATCCAGCTTTACTTTCATATATTTTCAAAATCGATATCAAAGTCATTAATACTATAGTAGTCAACGTGTTCTTTGAACGGAGAAACTGCTCTTAGTCAGCCATACAGGGATGTGAGATGCAAACTGCTGATCATTTACCATGCAGTTCAATTCAAAGTTAGATATACCAAACTTCAAGCTAACCATTATAATAATGTTTGTTGGTTCCGCTCACTGTACTGAGATCCAAAATCCAAGAAGTAGTATCAAAGTGGAATTGGAAACGATCCGAGAAAGCTTATGCTGAGCAGTGGATGCAGAAAATTCATATTGAATAGCCCTGTAAATTGGTTGGCGATAACAAAAGAAAAGTCTGCATCTATTGTGGATTGATAGACGAGCTTGAAAATTTCAAGGGAAAACTTTTAAACCCTTTATATTGGTATCGGATTTGATGTAGATTTTCTCAAACTTTGTAAAATGCTCGGTGCTGAGCCGTTAGGATATAGCGAATCGTAAATTTTTCCTAGCAACTTCCCAACAATCCCAAAGTGAATTGAGTCATAAATGACCACAGATTTGCATTTAAACATGGGTGATTTATTTTTATTTCATGCCGGCCATACACCCCAACATTGACTTCCGAGAAAACATATATAATTTGGATAAATCGTCTTATTTTGTCCCCAAGCTGTCCTTAAATCAGGATAATTAAAAGTAATAATAATAAAACCCGTGAAATGAGTTGATGCTCAGTAATTTACTGTTTCATCCGAGATTCTCTTCTTCATTCAGATTAATTGGTCATTAATTTTAATTAAAACGGCTCTAATTAAATGGTCGCTTTGCAATAAGATTATAATCTCGACACTTCCATCCCATTTTTTTCTACATGATTTACGACAATATTATTCAGTATCGTACGCAGACAAAATACTATTAATGCTCGTGGAAATTGAGTGGCAGAAAATGTCTAACAATGGGTCAAGGCTATCCATTTATAAGATAAATGAAAGCTATTAGTAATTGTTGACAAGTTCGGAGCAGAATGTGGGAGGTGATGCCAAATATGTTTCAGTTTTCACACAATAGAGGTCGTTTTACCCTGTGAAGTGAAATAAACTTGTAATTTTTAACCTTGTATCAATTTGAGGTTAGTGGATGCCATTTTTAAATTTATTTATTTTTAATTAATCGACTCCTTTGGTCGTTATGTGATATACTTACTTATTCATCATTGGTGCTATTATCGCAGGATTTATTATCATTTATCATAGGTAAGTTAAAACGGTAAATTTTTATATTACACGTTCAAGGTAAGGTTTTCAAAAAATTATGGAGATATTATTTTTCATTTTATTGTTTTTCTTTTGCAGGCAAAATTGAAGATTTCCCGAGAGCTGTAGGATGTAGTTGCAGGTATTACTCATGTTACAAAATGCTCTCTAGTGTTTTGAAGAATTGGTGTGCATATTTTGGATATTTCATTTGATGAAAAATGTAGAATTAATAACATTTCTTCACTTGCAAGGTGTTTTTTCTACTCTCTTACCATCATTTCCTATAATTTACTAATACGATATTCTTAAGACTTGACTTGAAAACAAATATTTAAGTGCAAAATCATCTAATTGCAAATATTGCACAATATTAAGCGTATGCTGAAAAATTAAAACATTCAAAATCCCGCGTCTAAACTGATAGTTCATACATGTAGCCAAGGTAGGCAGTAGTGGTAACTTAATGCAACAGAATGCTACACCTTTAACAGCTCTCTTATTATTTATTTCTCCATAGATGACACCGCGTTTTTCTGAATGTAAACTAACTAACAAGCGACTGCTGGGACAATAACTTGTACGATGTATAGTTCTTTCCAAGATCCAAGAAACTGACTTGATTTAGGCTTGAGATGCAATAAAATCATAAAACTTTTCTGATTTAATGTGAAGAGCCGCACTATACCTGATGAACAATAAAGTATTCATAAAGAGAATGACCCAAAAGTCTTATAGAGTTTTTAGGTTATAATTTATTATTCGCAAACAAAATAAATACGACCCTGTCACGGCTAATACTTTCATGGCTTATTGGAAAGTTTAATTGGGGGATAAATTAAATTTTTTGTTTGGTAATAATTTTATTGGGAAGTTCAATTAGGGGATGAATTAGACTTTTCTCTGCCATTGGTATTAATTTTATTGAAAAGTTCAATTAGTGCTTAATTGAAAGACATTATCCCATATCAGGTCAGGTCAGCTTCTTAAATAATTGAAAGAACTATACTAGGTAATTCAATAATCGTAACGAGGTGTCATATCTCCGAAACCGTATGTTCTGGAATTTGGGGAATAATTTTGAATGTGAACATCGGCCCTGAAAAAAGACTAAAGATGTTTATGTGTGTATAGTTTTTTCCTAGACGGTGCAATCTATCACAAAATACTCTCTAATTATTTAGGTCGATAAAAAATATTAACTTCAGAAACTACTGTCCTTATTCCACATCGGCAACGAGAGGGCGTAATGTAGCACCTAGCTTTATTTATCAATTTCTCTGGAGATGTTCCAAATAAAATGCTATAACTCTAACTGTGAATATTAAATTAGAAAATATGGAAAATATATTACGGTTCAACTTTCCAAAATATTAACAAAAGACATTTTCAGGACTGATTTTTTCATGAGAATTTTTGCCCCAAACTGTAGGGCATACGGTTTCCGAGATATGGTATTTCGTTACCATTATTGAATCACCCCATACATTAGGTCCGTTTGTATTTTCACTTTAACCTTATAATTAAAATAAGGATCCGTGCGGCGGAAACCCACGCTTTGCCACTGTATACACTTTGTTTAATTATATTTGAGAGAGGGTTATATTGATTTCCAATAAAATAATACCTACTCGGTATTATCCTCCTCTATTATATTTCTAATTAGTGGTGATTGTCTTGATATAGTTTGTGATGATATTTTTTTCTTCTAGAGCCCGAAACAGCGAGCAAACTGGCACTTCCTTTGGGCAAAGCTTCACCCCCTGTCCAGTGGGGAACTAGACGTATTGTTGGTAAGTATTCATAACAGTTATTGAACAATTTATTAAAATTCTTAAACCTTCAAGTAATCGATTGTTTGATTTGGGACACTATTAGCAAAAATAATTTTTAATATTTATTGAATATTTTTGTTTGCTTGTACAACAACCATACAAAAAAACATAAAAAAATGGGTGCCTTATATGAAAAAAGACAGAAAGAAGTCGTCATATACGTATAAAACGTTATGAATATAGCGATCGATAATTCAAATAGTGGATAGTGAAATGAAAAAGTCGAGAATTATATCTATTGAAATTTAGTATCAAAAATCCCTATTGTTATTTATGGAAAATTGAATCATTGAAAAAGAAAGAAATATTATTATAGCAAAATCTACTAATATTTTAACTAACTATATACATGAACCTAAACAATCTTCAATTTTCAGAGAATTATTACATAAAACAAAAAAATGTTTACATGAAAATCCAAATTTAATAGTAACAAAATCAGACAAAGGTAATATAACAGTTATAATTGAAAAACAACAATATTCAGATCTTTCTAAACAACTTATAGATGATAATACATCATATAAAGAACTTAATAAAGATCCTACTTTGAAAATAACCAATGAGTGTAATACTTTAATCAAAAAGGAATACTATATAACGGTATTCCGGCAAAATTTTACTGTTTACCAAAAATTCACAAACCAACCTTATCAGCTAGACCAATAGTAGCATCAATAGGAACACCAATTGAACTTCTCACGCTTTGGTTAACTGAAATACTTACAAAATCATATGACTATAACAATGAATATTACATCAAAGATTCTTTTGAAATAAACAAAAAGTTCAATAACTTTGTATTACCACCAAATTATGTTCTTTTAAGTTTGGATGTAGTGTCACTTTTTAGTAATGTTTATTTAAATTTATGTTTAACAGCTATTGATAAGAAATGGAATGATATAAATAAAAATTGCAAACTAAGTAAAGAAACCTTTTTAGAAGTGATAACATTTATTTTTAATAGTACATATTCTTCCTATGATAACAAAATGTATCTACAAACCTTTGGAACACCAATGGGATCTTCAATATCTCCTATATTAGCAGACTATGTAATGGATTACATCTTAGACTTAGTTATATCTGTTTTACCATTTAAATTGTTCTTTGTTAAAAAATATGTGGATGATATAATTTTGTCTCTTCCAGAAAATGAAATAAATAATATTTTATTTTATTTCAACAGTTTCGATCCACATATACAATTTACTAAAGAAAAAGAAGATACAGAACAATCCTTACCTTTTCTTGATACTAACTTTATAAGAAACAAAGATAATAAAATTTCAATTGACTGGTATAGAAAACCGATAAGCTCTGGTAGATATATCAACTATCATTCATATCATCCACGTAATACTAAACTTAACTTAATCAAACAAATGAAAAATAGGGTATTGAATATTTCGGATCCCATTTTTCACCAAAAAAATATCAAAATTCTATATAAACTATTTCTTGAAAACTCTTATCCACCACATCTCTTGAAACAAATTTTATATAACACTTCTGACAATAAAAATGACATAATTCATAACATGACAAGGAACACAGAATACAATGACATCAGTTCTATTATTAATACCATTCCATTTTATGTATCTTTACCATATATAAAAACAATTACACCTACACTTTCCGGAATCTTCAAGAAACATAATATAAAAATTGCAAATAAACATCTTACAATCCATTCCCTTTTCAGTAAAATCAAAGACAAAACACCTAATAATAAATTACCTAACATGGTTTATGAAATTCCTTGTAAAAATTGTGATAAGAAATACATTGGTCAGTCAAAAAGGTCTCTTGCTAATAGAATAACGTCCCATAAAAGTGACAGCAAACTTCACCCAGAGAAATGTGCACTTGCTGAACACGTATTCTCTGAAGGCCATATAATGAATTATGAGCATGCCAAAATTTTATCGACAGAAATCAATTACAAAAAACGGATCTTTTTAGAAACAGCCTATATATCACAAGAAGATAGATGTATTAATAAAAAAACGGATATAAATAATCTAAGTGTAATATATGCATATCTTTTGGATTTTGAAAAACAAAACTTGAATAATTCAAAAAACGAATCACTATGGAGAATATTTAAACAATTTCATTTATACATCTGTGAAAAATTTTTTATATTATATTGTTTTTTGAGTTTTATTTTATACAAATACTTCCTCTTTGTCGTCTCCAATGACCATAACTTTTGTCTTGTTTTTGTTTATTTTCATTCCCATATCCATCATTGCTGCACTCCACACATTTATGTTTTCTTGTAGCTCTCTTTCATTTTTTGCTATTAATATGACATCGTCTGCAAATGCTCCTTCACTGATGTATACCCTGCACAATTGTAAATGTCCCACACATACTTTTTTACTTAGTTTTGTGCATTTCTTCATGATCTCATCCATGTAAATAATAAATAACAAAGGGCTTAGGCTCCCTCTCTGTCTTAGTCCCATATTTGTAGTGAAATTTCCTGACATATTGGTATTTCTAATGATTGAGTTCTCATTTTTCTCATATATGTTCTGTATTATTCTTATTATTTTTGTATTCAATCCCCTTTCTGCTAATAATACTACTACTACTACTACTACTATATAATATATTATCGACTTTTCATTCCTACTCTTTACTTCCCTTGTGTATTTGTGGATATCCTTATGCTGGAACCATGTATTAGTTATTATCAAGTTGTTTATTAAACAAAAATAGATCATTCTTTTTCCATTATTATTTCTGAAATTTTCTCCGTGGTTTCCAATGACGGTTTTATATTCCTCATCTTTCAGACCAACTCTACTGTTAAAATCACCTATTATGTATAATCTTCCTTCTGATTTTTTTATTGTTTTTGTAAATTCATCCCAAAATTTCTGTTTATTATCAGCTTTATCATCTTCATTTGGTCCGTACGCTACGATTATTGTTCTCTTCTGACCACGCTTTCCAGCTTTGTATCTGTGCTTCTAATTTCTTATGTATTAAAAATCCTACTCCTGCCACTGCTCTTCTTTCTTGTGGTACTCCGCTGTATATAAGTATATTATCTTTTGCTAGTTTTTGTATTCCTTGTCCTTTTTTCTTTGTTTCTGTTATTCCTAATAAACCAATATCCATTTTTTCAAATTCTTCATCTAGCTCTATTTCTTTTCCTGTTATATGCTTTTTATATTCCATGTCGCTATTTTCCATATCGAGGAGTTTTTTGTGTTCAAGTATATTTCATTATTCTTCTTACTGTTCGTAATATCATTTTCATTATTCTTTTCAATATTGTTATTCATATGCTTGTCACTGTTATTGTAATTGTTTTCGTCATTGTCTTTGTCTCTACTAATGTCTATGTTATTGATTTTTCTATCATTATTTTGTTGGTTAATATTATTATTATTTTCATTTTTACTCATATTTCGATTTTTCAAAATAATATTGTTACTATACCTATTATCATTACTACAATTATTATATTCATTACCATTACTATTAATAATTTTAAAAATACCCTTACAACTAAATTTATTATCTAAATTAATATTCGATGATCTTCTTTCTTCTCTCCTTTTTTCATCTTTGTCTTTCTTCTTTTCTATTCAGTTTTTTAACCCCCATCACTTCTAACTTTTATCAACTCGTTTTCTTTGTATCCCCATTTCCACTCTTCTGCTCCAATATACATTTTTCTGTATCCAATTTTGGTTAAAGTTCCTCCTTTCTTTTCTGCATTCGCTCTTATTCTAAGTATCTTCTGTATTTCTCTGTCCTTTGGTGACATATCATCTTGAATGAATATTTTATGTCCTTCTTTCTTCCTTAATTTGAATTTTTTTTGCATAATTTTTATTTTGTTATCTGAGTTGTTTAATTTTATTAGAGACGTTTTCTCTCCTAGTTTAACAGCCTCGTATACTTTAATTTTCACTCCCAATTCTTGTTCCAAAAAGTCTTCCATCGCATCTCTTAATTCTTTTTGATTTTTAGTATCTGTCTTCATACCTTGTATATTATTACGACTTATCTCATTTTCTAATCTATCCAGTCTGTCTTCCATCTCCATGACTATTTTTTCCATTTTTATATTATCATTAACAAGTTTTTCATTTTCGGTTTTCAGTTGTAATATTTCCTCTTTATATTCTTTTTGTTCTATTCTCATTTGTTTTATTTCTTTCGATAGTTCGTTTATACATTCTCCCATTTTTTCTATCATTCTCATCACAGAATCCATGTTTTCTTCTATTTTTCTATAGCCTTTTTTTGGTGATTTCCTGTCGAATCTGCTTCTCTTGAGCTCATCATCATGCTGGTCTTCCCCATCTTCCGATCCGATCCTGTATTTCCTATATGTGCTGATTGTCTGACCACTAATATTTTTCTTATCAGTTTTGTCAATGGATTAAATTGTTGTTTTTATGTTCTATTCTCATAAATTTTATACTGGTTACTGAATGAATATTTTAGGTTTTCTTACTTGTTTTTGATGTTGTTTTTCGTTTTCTTATTATCCAAACGCACTTTGAGGTCTTATATACTATATTATTCACTTTTCAAATTTGAATTACTCGTATTATCTCCAAAAGTTGAGTTTTAATACGGAGTGTCAATATAAGCCACTTTTCACTTTCCTGCCAGGACCGAACTCCTGGCAAAGTTGAAATGTCAAAAATGTGTTTTCTCAGTAAATTGAAAGATTTTTTATATACAAACGTGAAAATTAGAAGATAGGGGTTTTAGGGACTGGAAAATCATAATATGTTATCTATTTCACTGTATTTCCAAAAGGGCGCCACAAAAGCTGTGTTGTTGGTGTGATACATAGATAAAAGTGTGATACACTAATTAGTTTATCAATTATACATACTGTATAGTTTTCTTAATTGTTATTAATGTTTGTCAATTCTGTTGTATAATTTTAAACTGTCAATATCTTATCTGTCTGTCAAGTTATGTGAATTAAAGACTAATTCTGTAAAAGGTTTTTATTACAATTTAATTCACATAAAGAAAATGGGGAAATGGGAAAATGGGAATGGGAAAATGGGAAAGTATTTTCGACCTGATAAACTAGATGCTGATCCAAACTCCGCAACTGCTAGTAAATAATTCAATCACTCGTATGAAACATTCAAAAATTTTCTGGATTGTAACTTATCAAAAGAGAAACCACTTGAAGATAAAGATAAGTACATGCTCTTGGTAAATTTTGTATCACATAATGTTATACTGCGCAATAAAACTACAACATATACTTCTGCTTTAAAAATTTTAAAATACCTATAATATGTTAAACCTACGAATGAAATTTTTGCAAGACACATTCTAAGTACCCGAAAGCAAAACATCAATGAAACCATTGATCAGTATATTCAGGAACTGAAGATATTAGCTAAAAATTGTACCTTCAAAGCTGTCTCCAGTGAACAAAACAAAACCGATTATATTAGAGATGCATTTATAAGCGGCATTTTGCAAGCAAATTTTAATGACGCAATCCAGGTGAATTTAGCTTTGCTTAAACAAATATATACTCAGACATGCTATTTTTGTGGACATCCTAGACATCCACGATCTCTATGTCCATCACGAGACGCAATTAGTAAAAACTGCCAAAAATCTGGTCTTGGGCTAAAGTGTGCTTAGAATATCAAGTATATCCGCAAAACCGACATCTGCATCTACATTTTTCATTGCTTCTTCATCAAAAACACCAATTTCACTCTCAAAAGCTATTATAAAGTATCAATTAACAAAATCAATGCGAAAGCCTTACTAGATACTGGAAGCTCTGACACTTTTCTGAATTACGACTTTGTACTTAAAAACAAAATACATATTTTTCAAACCAATGGACAAGTTTTAATGGCAACTACATCGTGTCCATCTGGAATAAAAGGTTATTGCTTTGTAAAACTTCAAATTCAAAACGAAAAATATGAAAATACAAGTCTTAATTCTTTCGAACCTTTGCACAGATAGTATTGTTGGTCATGATTTTATGAAACAACATGAACGAGTCGAAGTAACATTTGGAGGTTTAAGATCACCACTTTCCATTTGCTGTCTTGCTGAAGTAAAAGTTGAGCCGCCATTTTTGTTTGCTACTCTAATAGAAAATTATCATCCTATAGCTATTAAATTCCGTAAACACTCTAACGATGATGAACATTTCATCACTCAATAAGTGAGTAATTTGCTTGAAGTAGGAATCATTGAAGAAAGTACATCTTCTTGAAGAGCCCAAGTATTAGTAATCAAAAATGAAAATCACAAACATCGAATGGTTATTGATTACAATACCTACCAACGGCACTTTCCATTTCAATTTATAAATTTAACATTGTTAAATATTGTTCGAATAAAATTTTTGACGTTACAAACTACTTCTGTCAGATAAATGATAAAAAAATTGTCATTTAGATATGATTTAGACCATAGATTTAGACTTCGTTTCTCGAGTTGTTGATGTTGCCACGGTAACTTTAAAACACGCACGTGTATTAAAGTTCGATTTAAACACGCTGAGGCGTGCTTTAAATAGGTAAAATGGTTCACCAATAAAAAAATATTATAAGTCAAACCAAATTAACCGAAGTAACTTGAACTACTTAAAAATGATGGTCGGTTACATCCTCGTTGTAATTAAATCTAACAGTAAAGAGAAGAGTTTAATTCACTAAAGGAACTCGTAAAACCGAAATGTACTGTTAACGAATAAATAAGGCGTGGGCCTAAAACAATTTAACCACAACGCAGTTTGCGCCTTTTAGTTGGAAAATATTATTAACGCTGATCCACTCAAAGCGGATATACGAATTAGTATTTCCTCCATTAGTCTGAGGTCTAGACGAGAACGATTTCACAGTTTTGAAATTTAAAAGGAAGCGCTAATTACCGCCGATGAACACATTCGATCGAGACGAGTTTATACAATACTCCAATTCAACCAAAATTTGGTTTTCAACAGTTTTCAGTCTTTTTAGTATTTTTCAACGAGCACATAAGTAATTCTACAACTTATTTTAAAAAATACAAGCATCAGCGATAGGTATAGATTAAAGTGTAATAAAGAGAAGCGCTTCCTTGAGTAAATGGAGTAGGTACCAAGTGAAGTCGATCAGCGCAATTTAATAGAGACTTCAAGGCAATTATTAATACGTAAACGTAAACACAGCATTTGATAGGAACGCGTGCGCAGTAAGTACTTCTCGAACGTATTCAGATACATTTAACGTAAGCCTGTGTGTTTCTACGTATACAGTAAACGTAGGTTCATAAGTCGAACTAGGCACTCGAAACACTCGAATATAAACGGTTCACTTCACGTGTTACTCCACTTGTTTATTTCTATTATAATCAAAGTGTACTGTTGCTTAAACTCTCCCCATACTCCTCATCCATATCATCATCAGCATCTTCATCGATTAACGCTTAACAACCCTTTTTGAAGCGCTGAAAAAAAAATGTCTCATAATCAATATAATAGTTCAAAAAAAATTTTGTTGATAATTTATTGGTAGTATTGTTTGTTAATGCTAAACATTTGTTATTGATCTTTTTTCAAAGGCAGAATTCCTATTAATTTAACGACATAAACCAGCCAAAACAGATTGTCCTGCGGTCGGCGCACGGTGATCGAGGCTTGTCTGAAACGTTGAAAAAGCACTTAATTGTCAATCGTGATAAATGCCAAACGCCAGACTTGCGCTAATATCGGAGTAGACCAATTTGTAGAGTGAGATTCAAAGAACAAGTAGGATTTTTCAATTTTGAAAAATGTTTAGTAGGTCCAAAGTTATTAACATCGAAAGTTGGTAGAAATCGTCGATTTTTTGACTTTCAAAAATTTATAACTTTAAAAGCACTATACGGAAAAATGACAAGAGACATTTTCTCTCTAAAATGGGCCATATTTGCATAAAAAATGTGTCCGAGCCGAAAAAAACATTTGTTCATAATTTGTTTAAACAATTGCGATTCAAACAAAACGTACCGGTTTTTCGCAAAAACGCCTGGCATACTCGAATTCAGCTATTCAAAATACATGAGAATATCACTTTTTTATCCTTGGACCTATTATTTCACACGGCAGCAATGACCGCTCCCGAACTATAGGGAACTCTCGAAACACACTCCCAATCTGGTAGCTTTTAGTGGTGTGATTCAGGTTTCTCAAAATGCTTCTAGTTTAAAAACAAGGTATAGCTCTCAATAAGAGTATTATTACTATGTAGCTGTGTGTACGTGTGAACTAGGTACCTACAGAATATAAATGAAAATGCATCTAAACACGGAAACTTCAGCACAGAGTACGTGTATGGCATCAGAGGAATGTGTCCGTATATCAATTGTAATATCATTTTATTGTGTCGTAAGCGTTAGATTTATGTGGCCGGCTCGTAGTTTTCAGAATGGTGAAGGCTGGTTGTTCCAGTGTGGGTTTAAGTTCATGGAAAGTTTTAAACCAAGGGATGGTCGGTGAAGTAATTGAATCGAAGCCAATGCAGATTGCGATAGGTTTATTATATGGAGAAATTGACATGAAGGCTTGGAAGATACTAAATATCTCTTCAGAGTGAAGTGAAGTGAAGTGAGTAGGGATAATGCAGGAGCTTATAGGGCTGTGTGCAGTAGTTACTGAGCAGCCTACTCTACTCCCGCTTCTTGAAACATCAGTACTAGGCTATAGTGGTGATTGTTTATCGTTGTACTTGTACTAATTTGCAGAGCGTAGTGTTAAGCCGTGGGAGATGTTTTATACAGGGAAGTTTTCGGTAGGGGAAGAGGGTTGTTTTTGTGTGGTTGATAGGGTAGCAAGCGATATTCGAACTGATTTTATTATTGGACTAGGTGTGGTGTTATATATAAGGACTGCATGTGTTTGCAATAAGTAAGGGGTAAACTGGAATAAAAGCATATCTGCATAGGAGAGGGGAGGGTTCTCCAAAGGAGTGATTCATTGGTATTACAAAGAGAATTGGAATGGAGAATACTTTAAATCTGTGGTAAGATGATAAACAAATATTTTTAATTTATGAGCTCAGGTGCTTTGTAATGATGAATCTATGGAAACTCATCATTAGAACTCAATTTGAAAATTTCTCATTTTCTGAGCCTACCTACAGGTAAGCTTAAAAAAAATAAACCGATAGGAACATGAATAAAACTAATTATCATACTGGGATAGCTTTGTATTGCCAAACAATGACAGAGATGATCTATCCAGTGATTTTAATTCCTGCCAAAATGTATTTTGCTCTTGGAACCCTTCCTTTTTTAATACGGTTATACGGATAGAAATTATTCCAAAAATATTCTTTTCGAAATTTATTACTGCGGCTATATTTCCATTCAACAGATTTTTCAAAGGAATTGGAATTTTTCATTCGGTTTTGTTTGTCATAAATAGGCTCAGACTTTTCGAAAACACTATTGATAATTTGCATTATTTCGATTCCTGGTTCATCCAATTTTGATGGTCTAGCATTTTGGTAAACGAACCCAATTTCGGCGCAAGGTAAGTAAAATTTTGGATTTTGAGTGATTAAATCGTATGGCATGCTGGCGCTTGGTTCTACTTGCTCAAAATATCTCAGTAAGTTGTTTTTCATTATTTCTATATTCTCTTGTCTTGACGCATTACCTAAATAATAATTAATATCAGTGAAGTGGACAAAGAGGTGTTTTCCAAAATTTATACCTTCGTTAATTCTCATGTTACAGTCGGGGAGCCAGTTTTTGGCGACCAATTTCAACCCTCTACATAATTTGTTGAATGCTAAATTCGGTTGTGCTATAAAGTATAGTGACCGTCAGCTGGCGCACTAACGGTGGGTGTGCCAACAGGAGGACCAAAAGCACGTTGGAAAATTTTTTTAGTTTCAGTCATTTTAACCCGGATGAAATTTATAGAGACGGTAATTCATATAATTATTTAAAGAAAAATAATAGTAAGCTGGTTGTATGTCGTTGGAAAAGCCGACAGCTGGTACTACAGTAAAAAGTGTAGCGCGTAAACTAGGTTAGTTAGCCGCTCGCGTTCTTAAGCGTATCAGCTGACGGTTTTTCTTCCGATATTTTTCATTTAAATATTTATATAGAGTATCACCTCTATAAGTTTCAGCCGCTATAAACTATTACATTCATTAATTTATATAACTTCATACTTTATAATACTACATACTAAAACGCTATGGCTATGGCTATGACACGTGTTCTTCACGCACTTAAAGTGCATACAAAGAACTTGTCTTCATTCATTCAGTTTCAGTTTCATCGCGATAACTTGAAAAACGACGAAGATATAAATTTTTGGAAAATTACAAATTTTTCAGTTTTCCGAATATTCTTCGCTGCCAATGATCCACCACTTCGCTGGAAAATGCGCTGTATTTGTATTTTTATTAATCTACAATTCATCTCTTGACACCATCACGATTACTTTAAAAAATGCGTTTTTTTCGTTCGTTTGTTTATAACAATTCCGTGAGCAGCATTGCGAGTCGAAAATATATCACTTTCATAAAACGTATATCTTTCTCTAGATGGCACAGTCCGTTTTATACTGGGATTTTTTTCATAACGATTTACCCTTTGAGAGAGGTGAGTAACTGTATCTCAGAAGATGGCTAGTTGATCCATTCCACAAGACATATTTTACTCAAAAGATACTTGCGAACTGGGGCATACTACTGACCAGAGGAGCGCTATTCTGTACGCGGCATTGACAGTCGTCGGTATCGGTATGTTAACAACAGCCATCGGTTGCGCGGCCGGCAGGACTAATATAACGCTATTCTGTATGCCACGGTTTTCGACGCTCGGAATTGCAACCAAAAATTATCGGCATAGAAGTGACGTCACTCGATTCGGTACATGTGGCCAATGAGCGATGAGGGAAACTGTCAAATTTGTAAACAAACCAAAGTGCACGTTGAAGATTAGAGCAAATTATCACTTGTGATATTACCCAATAAAGGATAAAGAAGAAGAAGAAGATTAGAGGTTATATTTTGGTTTCGTTGGAAGGTAGGATCATATAATTAGATAATAGATAGTGATAGAGACATATCTTTTATATGTTATCATGGACGATACAATTCATGTTTATATTAACATTAACAGCCTCAAAAACTCGAAATTTAGAGTCAACTAGCATTGAAGAAAGAATTGATCTGTCATTAACATTTATATCTCTTTTTTTTTCAAGTCTCAAATATAGGATAAGTACAGATATTAATTATTTTAAAGGAGTTTCTTGTTCTATCAAATCTAAGCGTTATAATACCGCTCAGAGGGATCATTTGATTTAGTATAAGGAGAGCCATTCAAATATTGCTGCAGGAAAATTTTGTGGAAAAGATGGGAAGGACTTATAAAACACTAGATTAGACACTATACACAATATAGTTACTCTTCAAATATTAAAAAGTCATTTAAATAATCCGCAATTCCAGCCAGACATCAACAAATAATGAAAATTTCCTTTCAACGGAAATCGATAACGGTTACCGTGGGGCTCATTAGATCACGGTAGACATACCGATTCTCATCGACTCGAATTCGCGATATCGGTCGGTGAAAAGGTAT
>CAJUYG010002468.1:0-31769 GCA_910591675.1 Galerucella calmariensis | reverse complement strand
TAAATGAATGATTTATTACTCCTCGTACTTTCTGTACAGACTATAGGCTCTGCTTCTACTGCCTTTGATACCGCTACCTGTTTTGAGTTTCCTGCTTCCGTGCTAGTCCGAGATTTTGTTTTTGGATCCGGTTCCCGGAGTTTGTTTAAAAAGACATTAATTATTGTGATATTGTGAAAGAGTGAATTCCGACACCGAAGCCGTTTCAAATAAGGTAAAGATATTTTAAGAATCACCGTTTATTCCAAAATTTTTGTACCTCCGTAACTTAGAGTTGGTTTGATTTATTTTTAAATTTCCGAAACTGTTGTTTTTGTTGTAAGAGAATTTTATTCTGTTCAGCTTTTTTTACAGCCGGCAATATTAAATTAGAGGGATTTATTTTAGGAAATTTAATTTTCATAACCATACCTAGTTGTTGAAAGTAAAGAAGCTTATTTGTTTTATATTTTCCTGATTTTGAGTTCAACCTCTTGTCGAGTGGAATCTCGCTTGTTTTTTTTTAAATAATATCACCGATACTAAATGAAAGTTGATTTGTTCTAGAAAATTGTTTTTTATTACATTGCCAAATCAATTGGTATTGAATATTCGCCGGTTCCACATTGAGATTACGATTTTATGTGTTTTCTTCACAGGACATTTATGTTTAATTGATATTGTTTGAGATTGTGATATTTCAGTTTTATTTCCGAGTTTTTTTTTTACTCTGTGCGTCAATAATAAGTTACTTTTTTCTATACTCTTTAATTTTAGTTCCGGATTAGTAGGTTACAATTTTTTTTTTTGTATTTCCTTTAAATCCGAAGGGTATCTCAAACTTGCAAGATGATTAGCCACAACTCGTTCGATTAACCGATAGATTTAAACCGTTTTCTCATCACTTAATGGGCAAAGTTATTTCTTCCATTCTCTAAATAATACCTTTTTTAAATATTTCCTTAAAATCCAAAGGGTACCTCGAACTTGCAAGAGGCTTAGCCACAATTTGTTCGATTAACCGGCAGATTTGAACCGTTATTTTAGCATCATATTTTATTACCGTCACATTAGTAGCTTCCCGTGTCCCCGTTGAATCCAAAGGGTTTTCCGAACTTGCAAGAGGCTCAGCCACAACTTGTCCGGCCGATTTAAGTTGTATTTGATAATCTGACCGGCCTCAACCGTTACATCCGTTACTATATTTTTCCTCTTTATTTTGCTTATTCCTGTAGATTCAGAAATAAAAGGACCACTGAGTATTAATGGACTAGAGGATTAAAATACTGTTTCATTTGTTATCAATCTTAAACTATTAACTAAAGGACCGATATTTGAAACATCCGTGTTGTAAATATGATAGACAGATATGTGAATAGTTAAAGTAAATTCAACAAGACCCCTGGAATTTTCCGTAACCTCCATCTGAGGCTATCTGGAACTCTTGACGTTAAGGGTCAAGGGGCCGTGGAACAAACCACGTTGAAAATCTGGCATTCAGAGCATTCCGTTGAAAGATTTTAAGTCAAGGGTGTCCATAGTGACCTGTTTGTGTGGCAGGAACCACGTATAATAGCAAGAAAACGCGTTACAAGTTTCGTGATATTTCAATATTATGATTGAAAAAATCCAACAATACACAATTTATTCACATCAATTAACTAATTAGACTAACATTTATGAAAAAATTAACAATAAAGTTGTGGAAGATGCTCAAAGTGATTTTCCTTTACCAACTACCCTCTACTATCTACTATCCACCCTCCACCCTCTATTCTATACATTGATTCAGGTTTGGTTAGGCCACTTGAATTTCTAAGGCCACATTCGTAATCAATTCGCTGGCCAAGTGGCACTTTGGCATACAAGTTGGCACGAAATTTACTAATATCGATAACTTCAAAGTCGACTTTAACTCAAGTGCGTTCGTACCCAAATAATTGTCGGGATTTCTTCAACACAACACAACAATTGTTTCTTACAGAATTGCGCAAAGAACTGGAGAATCGCACCAATAATGGAGAGAAGAACCTTACCATAAAATTTGTACGAAGATCACCAAAAATAGTTACATTTCGTCAATAAATGATCTCAAAATTTTGAAAACTTGTTGTTACTTTATACTAATCTTGACTCCATATGTGCCAAATTTAATGAATTTGTATGTTCGGTTGATTTAATTAAACCCTCCATAATACTTCAGTGTTTCGAATTGATGGCTCTACCACTTTTCGAACCGATAGACCCAACCGTCCTGGAGGGGGTGTTTGCATATACCTCTCCGATTATATAACTAGTAATTTTTCTGTATCTGAGATAGATATAACTGTCCCAAACATTGATGCTATATGCATTAAAATATCCAAAAGTCTCATGTCCATACACTTAGCCTGCATATATTGTCCAAGCGACTCACAATTGGCAGATAATGTCACTCTCCTTGATAAACTGGATGAGTTATCCATACTTGAAAATCTAGTTATCTTTGGGGATTTCAATTTTCCGGTTATATCCTGGCCGATAATAAATATTTCTGAGGGCAATAATGCAAAAAATTTGTTTATGCAATTCATCCAAAACTCGAATTTAACCCAAGTTGTCCACGCGCCTACTCGTTTCCGACACAATAATAATCCTACTACCCTCGATCTTATTTTAACCAATGACGAATGTTTGCTATTATGCCTGGAGATCGGTTTACCAATAGGTAAGTCCCATCATGCAGCAATAACTGTCAATATTCAACTTAACTCACCCGCTGCTGACGATGATGAGAGAGAGCTACATGACTATCGAAATAACAAATTTTATAAATGTCAATCGTACTCTCTCGTCCATCAATTGAGATAACATATTGCCTGATAATAATAGCTGTATACATTTATGGAAATGTTTCTATGACACGGTAACAAAATGTTTGAATGATAATACGGGAGAAAGAAGAATTTTTCGTAACAAATTAAAGCCATGGATCGATAGTGAAATACATGATTTGATAAAACATAAACGAAATTTGTGGAGAAGATTTAAACGCACCAACAATAATGAAGATTTCTTAACTCACAGGAGATTCTCTAATACAATAATTAGTCGGTTGGCTGACGCCAGAAGAGGTTCCGAGGAAAGTATTGCTAATAGTGGCACCCCAAAAAAAATTTTAAGCACATGCGTTTCTGTCTTTCGTCTAAAGTTGGTGTCCCTTTACTTAGAAAAGGTGATGGAGTGTTATGTTCGTCTAATTATGAAACTTCCGAAACGTTGTCCATTAGTTTTTCTGAGGCATTTACTTCTCAACCAATTGATGACACTTGGCCTCCAATATTTGGTGCTCGTGTCTTAGAATCCCTTAGTATTATTGAATTTTCACCCCAGCAAATTGAAGAAAAAATATTAAATATCACGACGAACACTTCTCCTGGTCTTGATGGTTTGCAAGCAATGTTTCTTAAAAAATGTGCAGAATCAATTTCCTATCCACTTCCAATCATCATGAATGCCTCTTTCACGCAATGTTCTATTCCACCAATCTGGAAATCGGCGTCAGTTACTCCTATATTTAAGAAGGGCGATAAACTGGATCCAAGCAATTACCGACCAGTAAGCCTGGTACCTATTGTTTGTAAAATTATGGAATCTATTATTAGTGAGGCCATGTCTAAGTTCCTTCTTCAACAAAATGTCATACCTCTTCACCAACATGGTTTTGTTCGAGGTCGCTTTACCATGTCCAATCTTCTTCACTGTGTTAATGACTGGACAAAAGCTTTAGACAACAAAGATCCGATTGACGTCATTTATTTAGACTTCTGCAAGGCATTCGACAAAGTCCCAAAAAGAAGACTTTTATATAAATTAGATCACTTTGGCATACGGGGTAGCCTGAATTTATGGATCTCCAATTTTTTATCGGACAGGATTTTTAAAGTCAGAGTTGGCCGAAAGTTCTCCAATGACAGGGCAGTTTCTAGTGGTGTTCCACAGGGTTCCGTCCTTGGCCCATTGCTGTTTGTTGTTTACGCAAGCGATCTTCAAATATTGGTCTCAAACTCAGTTTCTTTTTATGCCGATGACACAAAAATATTTGCTAACCCTTTAAGAGACCATCCCACCCTCCAAAACGACCTACACACTATACAGCGGTGGTGTTTGGACTGGTTGCTTCCCCTGAACATTAATAAATGTAATGTACTCCACATTGGCAAGACCAATACCAATTTATCATATAACTTAAATGAGCAGTTACTAAATACGGTTACCAGCCATGATGACCTAGGCATCTTAGTGAACTCAAATTTATCGTGGAGTGAACATGTTGTGTCCGTATGCAACCGCGCGAAATCCAGACTCTATCTGATACAAAAATCGTTTTCTAGAGTGTCACTTGAAACTTACTGTAAACTGTACAAATGTTACGTGCGTCCTATTTTAGAATATGCGAGTACTGTGTGGTATCCTGATCTTATTCGCGACCAAGTTTTATTAGAAAACGTGCAAAGGTGGGCTACTAGACTTGCAGTCGGTCGCGTAAGGCCTTCCTATGAGAAGCGACTGACTGGGGCGAATCTTATCTCGTTTCAAGACCGTCGACTTCGGGGAGACTTGATATTATGTTATAAAATCATTAAGCACAACTTTGGTGATCTTCAATCTATGTTTCCATTCAACACTGATCTTAGACTGAGAGGTCACCCATTTAAACTTGAGAAGGAGTCCTTTAGATCCCGAGTAAGACAGCACTTTTTACCAAACAGAGTGTTTGATGTCTGGAACAATCTTCCTGATGATGTTGTTGACGCACCATCAGTTAACGCATTTAAAAACAGGTTTGATAGACTTCTATTTAATAGTTAATAGTGCGCATTGTTGCATTTATTATGTATCTGAATTTGTTTTATTTATATCTTTTTTCGCTGTATAGTTGTTATTCTTGAAAACTACGATTTTGTTAATTATTGTTAATTTGTCATTTATTATGTTTATAGGCGTTTAAGCACTTATTTATGTTCTCAGATCATGGGCTTCATAGGTTCTTACCTCAGCCCTTATTTATATTGTAATAATAATAATAATAACATATGGTCGAAAATAATTCTGTCTGTATTTAGTACAGTCTAAGGTTAGAGATTATAATATAAAAAGAAAATTGTTGACAGGTATATCAAAAAAACAAATGTCAACAATTTACGCGCTTGTCCCATAGACGGCACGAATTTCGACGACTTCAACTTCAACTCTGACGCCAAATTGCGTTGTGAACAATCACACTGAAATAGATTTGCTTAGATTGCGTGTCAAAGTGCCACTTGACCAGCGAGTTGATTACGAATGTAGCCTAAGCGTTTGCTCATACCATTATGAAAGTTCTGCCTCATTCTATCTTCAATATCATCTGTTGTAGTGACAGGTACTTTAAACTCCTGGTCTTTAACATCATCCCAGAAGAAAAAATCGTCTCTATTCACTTCTAGTGATCTTGGTGTCCAAAGAACTGGCCTGCTCGAACAATCCAGTTTTCAGGGAACATATCAATAATTGACTGAATGAGTGTATTATGGCGAGCATGTACTTATCACGTACATATGGTTCATTCAGTAGCCTTATTGGTGCGCGTCATCGATCATTACGTATGAAGAAATGGAAAAAAGGCAGGTCTGTGATTAATCCTAATCAAAATATCTCAACAATGAGTCGTTTAATTGTATTACGAACATTAACCCTAATCTTTGACTTACAAACATTTAATGGGTATGGGTTGATGTTTAGATTACGTGTAAGCGCAACCTATCAATCGGTAATTCAAAATACTATGAAGGCGTACCTTTCGTAGCGGCAATGTGTCTTACGTCTTTTTCTACTATCCCACTGACAGCTCTCATCTGTACTTTGTCGTTTACGGTAAATAATTATTTATGAAAAGTGAATATTAATCTTATTATTATATATATTTAAATAATACAAAAATATGTCTAGATACACGGGAAAACATCAGCATTATGAAAGTTCTCAAGTATTTTCAATTTGAAAAAGAAGCTAGTAATTATTAAATTCAAAGCCTTTTCGAATTTGGCTGATCCTGATGAATTTATTTATCAAATTTAAGGTTAGCTATATGTTAAACTAGCAAATAAAATAAACGATATATCCAAAACCCGGTTATACGTCACAAACGATGACGCACACCAAGAAGGCTATTGAATGTACCATAACACATTTTTTGCAAACGAACTAGCAATAAGTTGAAATTAGTCTACTTAGTAGGTACCGACGTATTTACTAGGAACGTTGATTATGATGTGGTTCTAATTTCACTATTTAGAAAAAGTTCATAAGAAATCTGACCCTCCACATACACTTGTGGTACTTTTGGAACCTTTTTCAAAACAACATACTCTCCTAATACGTCAATTGTTTCTAATGATTTTTTTTCTATTTCCGTCACTAAAATCGCATGTAAAGCACGGGTTTGACATTCGCAAAACGTCACTTTAAACACTAGTGTTAAAAGTGCGAAAAGTCACATCTCGTTTATCTTTTGTTTCTTAAACGTCACATCAACTTGATCTTCTCTAATTTATATTTAATATTCCGAGCCAATTTTGTAGTTCTGTCAGTGAAAATAATTAAAATGATATAATACACATAGATTCAAAAGTTTCGCATCACCATATAAATCTCCGAAAAAAAAATGTGTTCATTATAAATGGATCAGTGATTAATCAAATAATTCGTTTCAATAAAAAAAACGTGTATATTTGTCAAAAAATTTTATTATCCAATAATATACTTGCTTTAAACATAAAAAGTATTCTTAGAAATTAAATACAAATTGATTCTTTTCAAAGAAAAGGCTAAGTGAGAGCCTGCATGAGAACTTTTAATAAAGAGTATTTCCAGCTCTAGAATTTATGCAAGCTTAAAGTCGCCTGCCCATGCTGTTTACCAAATTATTGATATTCTGTTGAGGAATATTTCGCCATTCTTCTTGGACCGCATGAACAAGTTCTTGTACACTCCTGGGTGGATTTCTGCATGCTGCCACTGCCCTGGCAAGCATGTTCTATGGGATTCATGTCAGGAGATAGGGCAGGCCAGTTCAAACGATTGATCCCTTCAGTTTCAAGATACTCATTTACAGCTCTGGTCCGATGAGGTCGGGCGTTATCGTCCATAAAAACGAAGGAATTGCCAACAGCTGCGCGCCATAGTCTCACGTGAGGATGTAGACTCTCTCTGAGATACCTATCACCAGTCATCGTTACCTCCACATGAATTAATTCTGTGCGATCATTTAACATGATACCAGCCCAAAACAGCACTTCCTCCTCTGGAGGGTGGCATGGGGCGAGCATGGGCAAGCTGAGAAACTCTCGTTGGATCCCGCCACACACGTATTCGATGGCTATCTTGTATCAAACAAATCCTTGTCTCGTCGGAAAAAAACACCGAATTCCAAAATTCTTCAGGCAAGGCCGCGTGTTCTTGAGCCCACTGTAGTCGGCGAACTCTGTGCTCAGGTTGTAGTCTGGGCACTCTTATTGGTCGGCGACGCCTCGAACCTGTCGCAAGTATTCGTCTTCGTAATGTCGAGATCGATACTTGAACTCCCAACGCATGTCTCATATCTCTTTGGAGTGCTGGTATTGCCATGTTCGGGTTTCTTCGGATAGTTAAGTGGATATAGCGGTTCTGCCGCTGATTAGTAACAAGCCTTCTACCGCTTCTAGGTCTATCACGAAGAGAATTTGTCTGGTGATACCGGTTCCATACACGAGACACATCACTTTGCCAAACACCAACTCTGTTTGCCACGAACCTTTGAGAATGACCTTCTTCAACTAAAGCCACTATTCTTGCACGGTCAATCTCACTTATGACTTGACGATTCATGTTTGCACTTAAAATCGTAAAAATCAAATGCCTTGACTGTTGAAATGATCGCACTAAAAATGTTATCTTACAAAAAAAACTGTAAACATCTGTTTATTGCAAAAAATATGGAACATATTGAAATGGTAAACATTGATAAACAATCCAACAAAAAATTGTTAGCGCAAAAAAATTCCTTCGCATCCGAAGAAGGTGATGCAAAACTTTTGAATCTATGTGTATAATAATTTTTTCTTGCGAGCGTAGAAAAAGTATAGTGTCAAATACGTTTTTTTTAGTCACGAGTTTTCTCAGGCATGAGTGATTCGAAGCGGAAAGAGTGTCTTATGAAACGACTGGTACTTGATATACTATTATAAAAGTATGTAGTTGCTTTTTGGTGGAAATAAAATATTTGACACTAAAATTGAAATATCCCGAAAACTATATACTCAAAAAATCAAATTGGAAGTATAGTGAAGTAACTTCAACTTTACCGATATAAAATACAGGGTGATCTATCAAAAAAATTGTAATTATTGCTTGGGATAAACCACATTCTTCATCATCATGATAGTGATTGATAAAAAAATCAAGAGATGATTGGATATTAAAATTACTAACAATTCTTGCCAAAGCAGGTATCAATAAACAGAAAATTATAAAAAGCACAGGGCACAGCTCATCTAATTAATTGAAACCTAACATGCAATTGGATAATGAACATCATTCAAATTTAATTAATTTAGAGAGAGAGAGAGTGGGGAAGTATCATTAACTTTCAATACATCAGTTTTAAACAATATTTAAAAATCTCCCACTCAAGGACATTTGTAATAATTGTATTTTTCATGTTCAAAACTTTCATGCATCCTAATTTAAGTAACTTATTCAGTTTATATTGAGTCAAGTGATATACATTTGTTGAAATAAAAATATAAAATCTTAGAGGTTATTTTTATTGTAACGCCAAAAAAATAATCTATCGAATACCACACGAGAGTTCTATAAATTAGATAATAATTCTCCAGGCCTTTTCAAAAATTTTTGCTATTTTAATAACAAACACGTTTTCTAAAATAGGTCAAATTATGTTCAATTCATTCTCTCTCTCCTGTGATATTACTACGGACACATTTTTTAAATACAAACCATCAAATTCTCAGGTTTAATTTTATGTAAACAATACAAAGCTATTTGTACTTATAGATAGTAGTTGTTGTATATATTTTTGACTTCGGACTCTATAAAAAAATTGTTTCGTAACGAACGCACTAATATTTCACGTTAAATTCAACCATTGCGTAATCAGTTATTAAGAATTAACACAAATTAGCCATAAACAAATATTTAAAAAAAATACTCACCATTAACGTCGATAATCCAAATCAACAAATTAATGGTATTTATTTGCAATGCAAATGAGACTAATATAAAAAATAATCAAATTCTCGTTGATGCTTGACTCTCGGAATAAAACTATATGTTCAACAACGAATATTTTCGATAGGCAGTGACATTGAAATTGTAATTTTTGTGGTAGGTGCCAATTTTCTTAAATACAGGTCGTTATTTTTCAAGGAAACGAATTAAAATCGTGACACTGATACAATTTTAGGTAAGTATTAATATTATCGAATTAAAAAGAATCAATCGTTTATTATATTTGATAAATAATAATTGTTTATTTTATATACAGGTCGTCCAGAATGACTAAAAAATGTGATTTTGTGGCAAGCTGATTGTATACGAGATGGGTCATAACATAAATATAAAATACCTTTTTATTTCCGCTTTCATTGTTTAGTGAATACAGGGCGAAATGTGAATTTTGACTGAAATTTCTTTTGAATGGTAGTAAGTTTGCTGCCTCGTGATAGCAGCTATGTACGCTTGGAATGGGTTTAGAAGAGGTGAACCTGTGTGTAGAAATAACTTGAAATAACTTTATTGAAAGCTCATTATGGAGAAGAGTGGGAGACAGATGATAAGTGGAGAACGATGTTGGCGACGAAGTTACTGTTTATATTCCTGTTTAATATTCATTATTTTTCTGGAAAAAGTTTTTCTGTAAAAATGAAAGATCCCATTTGGTACTAGTTGGTGTTTTTTTCACTTTATATAGGGGAGAGTTGGACAAAACGGGATACCTAACGTTAATTGACCCGAAACTTTTAACCTAGAATATTGATATCTATTATCTTGTAACTGTAACTTCTTCATTGATCCCTTTTTATGTTTCAATATAGTTATTCCTGAATATCCTAAAAATTGCATAGAAAAAGTAAAATTTTTAAAAAAATGCAAAGTATCCCGTTTTGTCCATCTGGTCGGGTAAAATGGGATGGTGTTTGAAATGAATAAAAAAGATATTAAAGTAAAATATTTTTATTAAACTCTCGTACAAAACACATTATTCTACCTTTTTTTATAGTTGAAAAACAAATTACCAGTTTAACAACGACAAAAATTGCAGGAGTACGGCTCACCATCATCCTCCACCCCGGCGCAGGCTTCATGAGACCAACGTCTACAGTCCCCACACATTACCCAGCCATCCTCCTTCTTAGACTTGGAATATAATTCTGTGCAATAAATGCAAACTTCATCGTTATCCTCCTCATCTTCTGAACTGCTGTCCTTTTTCTTTCTTTTCATTTTTTGGCTTAGTAACACATTTTTTATTTTTTCCTTCTTGATAGGTTTCTTCTCCACAGATGCTTCCAGTTCTTCTTTGTAAGGCGTTGAAGTTAGGACAGCAGTTTTTCCTCTCCTTTTATCATTTATATTAATTTTCCCTTCTGCATGAGGAAACGGAACTAATTTTTGAGAGGTAACTTGAAATGCGTTTGAGCAGGACGGGGTTGCATCATTTGCATAGAACTTGTTACAGGAAATATAAGGAAGATAATTAGATTTTTCTGGTGTGACAGGATCTGAAGGCAATGACGGTAATCTTGGAGAGTGGCCATCCTTTTCTGCATCATGCCTTGCTTGTTCTTCGCCTGCAACATTGTTTTGTGATAATTGCCCTAAAACAAGTATTTGTGGTACCGGTGATGGTGTACGAGGTGGAGGGAGCCTATTTTCTTCTACCGGAGCAATTACAAGATTGTTTATAGGTGTGTCTGTGGTTTCAGCTGGTGCAAACATCCAGTCTTCAAAAATTTCTAGATTGAGAGGTTGAATGCCTGTATTTTTAAAACCATTCACAGCTGTTTGGATGCTAGCAGCCTTATTAAAATCTAAAGCGTTTTTGGTTGGACAAAACGGGATAGTATCCACTTTTACCCGACCCCTTGGTATCCCATTTTGCCCGACTGCACATTAAAATATGTTTTTCAAAAATTTCACAAAAAGAAAAACTGTTGTCATAGTCACAACTATCACAAAATACAGTTAATTATTTACAGAATCATATAAAATACTTACCGTAATTTATTTTTCTCATTTAAAGTAAAAAATTCTTAACTAAACACCATCAAAACTAAATAGCATAACCTTAGTTTTTCTACTATCACATGTCACTCACCACAGATCAACAAATAATTGGAATAACCACTTGCTGCAGTTAAACAAATGTTATTTCTAGGAGCTTAGACTACCAGCCGTCTGATGGCGTTGCATGTTTTCAATTTATGGCCGGTATCCCGTTTTACCTTACTATCCCGTTTTGGCCAACTCTCCCCTAGAATATCTATTTCAAGTTGAAAAAAATTATGTTAACTTATCTTAATGAATTTGAAAAATAAATTAAATGTATGCTGTAGGTATATACAGAGTTGTACGTAAGTAATGGTCCAAAGGGAAATGGAAAATTCTTCGCCTAAAAATATTACAATCTGACGCAACTACTTTTGATAGAATATTGATGATAAGAATGATAAAGGGTGGCAAAGTTGAAATGTCAAAAATGTTTTTTCTCGGTAAATTGGAAGATTTTGGATATACAAACGTGAAAATTTTAAGATAGGGGCTATAGGGTCTGGGAAATCATAATATGATATCCATTTCGATGTATTTTTTTGGGGGGCGCCACAAAAGCTATGCTGTGCGATTAACTTATCTATCGTTAACGGTATCCCTCTATTTATTGGAAAATATTAAGACTGCATCATTCTTGCGACAAAAAGGTATACCTATCTCAAGTTTTAAAAGTTACTAGTTTTCGAAATGTTCGCATTTTTTAACCCCCTACATAATTTTTATTTCATCTATTAGCACAAAAATGATAATGCTAGTAGGTGCAGATGCCAGAAAATTCATTATCAGCTAAAATATTTTTACGTTTGTAAATCAAAAATCTTCCAATTTACTGGAAAAAAAAACATTTTTGACATTCCAACTTTGCCACCCTGTATTTTTATCATCAATATTTTATTAATGGAAGTTTGTGATATTTTTAGGCCAATAATCTTCCATTTCACTTTTTTGGTCCATTACTTACGAACCACCCTGTATATTGGGGTGACATTCACTGAGACCTAAAATATTTAATTGGCCGCCTCACTTCTACTTAGTTCCTGAGGAAAGTCTTGGAGACTAGTAGCTTCTATAGTCCTATTTCCCGGAGGAATTTTAGGGTATCTCTTCTATCCAGTAATCTACTAGGTGTTGTGACCTAGGATTTAGAGTTGCAGCGCAATTCGCAAGTATGTGAATGGAGGTGTCTTAATCCATGCCATAGAATCCACATTCTTCTTCCTCCACTATTTTGAGCTTTTTCAGGTGCCCATTCAGGCGACAATGACCCGTTAGGATCCTTGTTAAAACTCTAAGTGCACTTTTACTTTGACTAATGCATTCATTTTATCTTAAGAGGTTGTATACACTTAAAGAATCCTTGATTGTTTAAAACCTACTGGATCTTTCCAATGGTCAGATCTCTTTATTCGGATTTACCTATTTTTTCAATATTATATTGAAGCTGATACCGCAAAAGGGTTCCGGCCCCCAAAAGGGTTCTTCAACTCTTTCTTTTGCTAGTTCAACTGCTATTTCAATTCCTCCTATTCCAGTATGCCCTGAATCCACAGTAAGGTGAGCATATTATTATTTCCTACTTCCTTGATAGGTATTGCCTAGGCGTTTCCACACCATTTTGGAACTGATTACACAGGAGCTCAGTGCTTTAGTGGCTGCTTGACTCTCCGGAATGATGATAATCCTTTGCCTTTATCAATATTGCACTGTGCACACTTTCTTTTGGCGCTTTTCGCTTGAAAGATACTTGTTGCTTTTCCCAAACTTCTAGGGTGTTTGGTTCCTGACCCGCACACTCCTATCCTAGTTACTTTTGAGCCGTCTGTGTACCGTTGAATGGCATTCATTAAGACGTCGTGCTGTATAAAACACCTCTTCTATTTAATGCTTTTTCGAAATAAATAATATTGATATTGAATTCAAAACTCTACGTGTCAATAGCAATACGCGACAACTAGTATATTTTTCAATATTTTGGAAAATATAGAACACCATCATTATTGTGGAATGTATCAAATAATTTATGTTCATTGTCCCCATAAACCATCCTATGAAAATTTTATCCAAAAATGTGCTTTGTCTAGACCGTTCATAATATATACTTCGTGATTTATATTAGTATTTTTTTTATCTTTTGAAAAATATTCATTTTATGACTTGTACATTAAATTTTCATTAAACATTTTTTGGGTTCTTCGTAAAAATTTCATAAAATGGTTAATATGGAACCATAAAGCTTGTTCGAATTGTGTTGGGTCTACATGAATTGAACATTCAAATTATAGATATTTAAATATTTTGAAAAATATGTTAATCATCAAAAATGTCTACTCACTTCTTTAGAACAATTACATTTCTTACAATCAGTAGGACATGACATTCTAATTTTGACAACTTTTTATAACCAAACTTGTGAATGACATTTCTCTTTGAAATAATCGCTCCAAGGTTTCTTTCCTTTCTTCTTTTTTCACAGTGAATGAATTTCTCAACCAAATCTTGATTTAGATCTAGAATGAAGTATAGCATAGCATTTCCATTTTTTTATATATAAAGTAGCGACCCAGTATTTCTGTGATTCTTATATAACTTTTATAATAGTTATTTACGTAATTAGTGGGATATGGACATTATTAACGCACGCATGTGAAGTTTGCAAGACGAGGCCGCAGTTTGGACGAACGGTTCTACATCCAGACCTCTGATGAAAATGATCGTTCGCCGACACGTTCATGAACGTGTCCAGTTTTTGTATGAGCGGGTAAACATACAACACGGCTCCTTCAACTGCGCATGACTCAAGACTTTGCCAAATTTAGTAGTAACATAACAATATTGAAATAAATATGTAAATATCAGAAATATAAAACTAAAAGAAAACAAGAAAACCCAGGCCCAAACCCGGTTGACCAAAGTGTAACTATGTATGGAAATATCAAAAAATAAGAAATAAAAAACTAAAAAGAAAAACAAAATAAAAACCAGCACCTAACCCAATATTGAAATAAATATATGTAAATATCGGAAATATAAAACTAAAAAAAAACTAGAAAACCCAGGCCCAAACCAGGTTGATCAAATTGTAACTATGTATAGAAATATCAGTAAATAAGAAATAAAAAACTAAAAAGAAAAACAAAAAAACCCAGCACCTAACCTAACCTCTGAGTTGTGAGCTCAATACCCTACCAACTGTGCTAATCGGCTTACATTCAGTAGCATCGAATAGTAGGTTAAAGGCTGCTTGGACGCATGCGCACCTCAACTACTAAATTTGACGTGGTGGGTGGAGCCGTGTTGTATGTTTACCCGCTCCTGTTTTTGTTGGAACGCATTTTTATCAGTCCGTGGAATTGTCGGAACTGGTTGGAACAGAAATTTTATTGTGCGCATGATCATGACGTTCATGTACGCATCATTTCGCTTAGTTGGAACAAACCTATTATTAACAGTACCTATATCATAGAATTGAAAAAAATTCAATCCAACATATTTTTAATATCAACTGCAAACATAAAGTACTGTGTATCATATTCTGTAACCATAGCAACAAACACAAACAAACTGTGGAAATAGAATAATTAGTTATGTTATCAAATTGTCAAATTTGGATGAACAAAAATCTATAAAAATGACTTCAAGCTAAGACAACCTTCTCTCGGAAATTGAAAATGCAGCTTCCGGTGTTATTTTAAATATTTAATTCTTAATATTTTAATATTACTGTTTTTTATTATATTATAACCTCAATAAAACGATTTTGGAACGTTATCTTTGCCGATAATATTTCCAATATAAAAATATTCCAATAGACAATAAATGTATTTGGACTAAAAATCTATTATGATAGTTTTCGGTTTTTAATTTTCCCGCATGGCTTAAGATATATCAATTTTTCATAAATTCCTATGGACAAAGAAGTTTCCGGCTCTCTGTTCTTCATTAATTTTGAAGCTACAAAGTAATAAGAAGTAGTAGTTCATTATATTAGTAAAATTAAAATAGCTACTAAGTCTTGGGATGCCACATGTTTTTTTCTCTCCCATATAAATTCAATTTATCTATAAATTTTTAGATATACTCATTTTTCTCATTTTCTTATAATTTTGTGGATTTTTCATGTGAAAACAAATGTAGTTTTTAGCACAGTTTCTGGGCAAGCCAAATTTCTGGTGTATACCGTTCCTTGGATTAAGTTACTAGATTTCCTGTGAGTTCCTGGATTACACATATCCTAGAACACAGATTTTTTGGTATACACAATTCATGGAATGCACAGTACTTGAACTTCCCTAACCTTACCTACCTAAAGTGAGTTTCTGGAAGAACAACTCACTGGATTCAGTTCCCGGATTATATTAAGAAGAATCCTCAAGGAAAGTAAATTGTTAAATTCGTAATGCTTTGCCAACGTTTTTAATTTCATGATTTTATATTTTAACTTTCAGTTACTAACCCATTTATAAACTTTTCAACTCATTTTTTTTTTAAATTGAATTTAATGAATTTATTTTATTGAATTATATATTTTCTTCCTTTTTATGGCTTTATTTATCAAATAAAAACACCTTCAGTTAGTGTATTTTTTCAACACCTAGGCAGACAATAATAATAGTTGAAGGTTGAAGATTCAGTTGAATTTTTTTATAAATTGAATAGATGAGACTTTTACTTTTGATGAAGATTCATTCTGAACGATGAAATGAAACAATTCAATTTGTTTAACACATTACATTATAAAATTTATAATTTCAAGAAATAAAATCAGTGACGCAAACATAAATACCAGTAATATTTCTTTATAGGTATAACATATAACAAAGCCCCGAGCAGTTATATTATCAAATACTTCAATAAAGATCATAAAATTTATTTGGCGTCGTAAATGTCGGTCTCTTAGGAGTCGATTTTGATATTTCTGCTGCCAATAAAATGAAATATTCTAAATGGCGCTACAAGTTAAAAGTTGAGATATCCCAATGAACGTCATTGAAAATCCTTACACTGACGTCGGCACAGTTGTCCGTTAGCTTTAGATCGTTCGTAAGAGAAGTGGGTGGCACAGAAAACTCTAGAATGCTGGGTAATCTCATTAGGACAGCGACAGACGAAACAGTTAATTAATAGTAGATTCTTCAACAAGTGCAAAATGATGGCTATTATTCACGTGGATGAAGTTTCCAAAACGAGGGAGCGCAGCGAGTGAGTTTTGGAATCATCCAAGTGAATAATAGCCATTCTACACAAGTAAAAGACTATACTTTCTCCACGACTAAAAAGAAAAAACTTCCAGTGAGGATCGAACCTCGATCGTCCGTGCCGTAGTCAACCACCACTAGGCTATAGAGCATATTTATAAAAATGTAAGGAGTAAATATATATACCTACATAACTCATATTTTTCATCGGAAGCCTTATAAATGAAATTAATTCCGGGAGGCGTACATATTCACTATCACTACTGTTGTCCATTTTTTTCTCTTATAATATGTAAAATTATGATTTTATAATTATTTTGACGTTTCAAACGACGCGCTGTCAGAAGCGATTTGCGTTCTTAGGTATTTGACGTTTTAAAGAGACGAGTTGATTTATTCATTTTAATTCATTTTAGCGTGAATTCTGATAATAATAGAATGTGATTGGGTTACGCGAGTGAATTCTTTTTATTATTCACTGGTGTGAAGAATTCATATCATTATGCAGCTAAATATGTAAAAATAATTTGTGCGTTATTATTTAGTCGTGGAGAAAAGACATTCATCAACTTTTACGACAGACCTAATAAGAAAAGATGGGAAAACTGTCAAAACCGTAGTAGGTATGCTAACAGGACACTGTAAGGTGCGTCCAGACCGGGCGCGCCGAACCGCGCTAAACGTTTTGCAAGTGCGCATAAACGCTTACTTACGATCTTCTTTGCGCGTGTTCGTTGTTGTTCCGCCAGTTGTCGGTACATCAAAAGAAAACCGAGGCTCGTGCGCGTTTTGGCGCGGTTAGTTTGGACGAAGTTTTTGAAATGAGCTGTTTTTTTGGTTAACGTGCGTGTATTGATTATTGATTGTATCCGATATCGTGTATTAACTGTTTTTGGTAATCGTATATTGATTAAGAATGTCTGACTAGTGGACCCACGAAAAATAAGACTAAAGCGGCAATTGCAATGTCAGTATCACTCATATTTTAATACTGACGCTAAACTATCTGTTTAACGAGCAATATTCACCACAAAATAAAAAAATAAAAAAACTAATCGCTCGGATTGGAACACCGACGAACAACTGTTTGTTGCAGAGCAGAGCAGTCGGTTTGGACGTTTCTCGCACCGGACCAAATGATGTTCGCTAACGTTGCTGCATACAGAAGATGTTTAGGTATCCGATGCTGGCAGAAAAAGGAGAGGAAATGGAGTGGGTTAAGGAGGTTCGCACTACGGAAAGAAAAGGGACCAGGGTTAACGCGGAGGTGTTGATCTGTCGGATGGAGGGTGATTGTAGGGATGGGAGGTAGGTGTTTAATATGATGAGTCGACTGTTTGGGGAAGTGGGGAGCGGTGTCAGAGCTGGGCTACACAGGCTTGAGCCTGTGGAGGTGGAGGTGCTGCAGAAGATGGTCGCGTGGGTTAGAGCTGATGGGACTGATGTGACTATTTATATAGATAGGGAAAAGGAGGTCAGGAATGAGGCGGTAATCCTGAAGGATCTTGGAGAAGTCAACCAGTAGGGGATAGATAAGATTAAGAAGGGTCTGACGGAGATGGAAGGAAAATGGGTGGATAGACTCAGAGTCTCAAGGACAGGGAGGTGGTTATAGAGGCAAAGAAGGGGGTTGAGGTGAGGGGAATTCTGAAGGAGGTGGAAAAGGTGACAGGAACTAGGGCAGTGAAGGCAGGGAGGGAAACCAAATCCATTAAGATGGTAGGGATAGACCCATGGATGGAAGATGTAGTGGTGAGTAAGAAAATAGAGGAATTGATTGGGGAAGGGACAAGGGTGTTGAAAGTTGTGATGGAGGGGAACGGCATGAAAATGGCGATGGTGAGGGTGGAATGTGAGAAGGCGGTAGCCTTACTAGGAAAACGGGAAATTAAGCTAAACTTGAATAGGGTGAATATTATAGAGGGGAGAGAGGAGGGCAGATGTTTTGGTTGTGGAATGAAGGGCCATCAAGTAGCGGGATGTAAGGCAAGGAGAGTGGAGAAGATAAGGGAATGCTGACTATGTAAGAACATGGGGCACATGGTCAGAGACTGTCGGCAAGCCTTACTTTGTAGGGTATGTGGGGAAAGGGGACACAAGTAGGGGGAGGAAGGTAGTTGATGTAGTTAATGGAGACAAAGATGGAAAAAGTGGGAGGGACTCTCTGGACCCCTTAGAGGGGATGAGTCCGGTCAAATAGGAGGAAGCGGAGAACAGACCGCGGGAAGAAAAAATGTGGAGGAGGGATGGAGGGTATTACAAATAAATTTAGGGAAATGCAGAGTAGCACATGATGTTCTAGATGAGGTGATTGGTAGGAGGGAAGTGGATGTGGTGTGTGGATCTGAGGTGAACGCTAGATATGTGGGAAAGCATGGTTGGATAATGGATGATACAGGAGAGGCAGGAATAAGAGTGGTGGGATATGGAATGAGGGCGGATGAAGTGAGGGTATCGGTTGGATGGTAGTGCTAATTGGAGACATGCTGGTATACAGTGTGTATATAAGTCCGAATGTCAGCCTAGAAAAATATGAGAGGAGTATGACAGGACTGGAGGAAGATCTTAGGGTGTCTAAAGGGAAAAGGAAATATAAGTAGAATCCCACATAGCATTTAAAGAAGATTCATATGCCAAGTATATGCCTTCAACGTCCCGTAAAAGATGTTCGTTTCGGTACATGATTAGCATACGCTGTCCACATACTTTTGAGCACATCCCTGTACATACATCCATAGCAAGTGCTAAGAATTCTAGATTCAAACTAGTTTTTTTCCGTAGATCTTTCGCATACGATTCGCACATACCATAAAAGTCCACCTTAAGCTTTTTTTTAAATTATATATTTAGCATATAATAATAATTTACCATTAACTAAGATTCTTTTCACTACATTCAGCGCATATGCCAAGTATATACCTTGAAGAATATCAGAAGTTTTTTATTTTACAGATATCCTAAGCATGTGATAGGGATTATCAATCAGGTCAGGTAATTTCACATCAGATCTTCAGCACGTTTTATTCGTTTTACATACATGTGAATAAATATTTACTATTTTCTAAGCCATCATTGGTGTTGTACCCTTTCATTTTAAATATGCATCTGCCGATATCTGAATTAGCCACAAAGCCCATCCTTAGCATGTCCAAAATATAAAACATGGAATATTATTTGGTAGATTTAAAGCAAATGCTACGCATATACCATAAAATAAAGTCGATGCGATAATGACTTAATATATATATTCTTTAGCTAACTTCGTTCGATATTGAAACCATTATGATATATATCTTTCCATTTATAATATACACTTAGCATGTATATATCTGAATAATCTGATGATTAACCTTAAATCATATTTTTAGCATGTGCAAAGTATAAAACAGAACATTATTTGGTACATTCAATGCACATGCTGAATACGTCCTTCGCACATGCGATCACATACTGTTTCAGCATATGCTTTATCGCATGTGAACAGCACATTATTTGGAAGAGTATAGACAACATCTACATTTCTTCAATTAGTTATTAAATTGAATTGAGAAATACAGCGTGTATAAAATTGATTTGATGATTGATTAAGTGAAAACAACTATATTGGGAAAAGTAGAATTCGATAGATGGCGCTCTGAAATGTCAATGTCATCCTGGCAACGAGTAAAACAAATCAGCTGCCGTATAAGCCCTTTGATATTTAAGTGGTTTTATTTTGCTGTTTTAGCTATTTTCAGTGTGTGTTTTGTAAAACTTTTGCTTTTTATTTGATTGTGCTTTAGTATTTTGTGTTGTTAAAATAAATTTTGACTCCTAATATTTTTATTTTTGGAGTAATAGGTATGGTTAATTTTTGTGAAAAGTACAACAAGCTTTCAATTAACTGTTTAGTTTTAGGTCTGATTTCTTGTTTTTATTTTATTTTTGATATAATTATATCTACAAAAGTTTCAGGGAAGGTAGGTTTGTATTGAGTGAAAAGTACAACAAGCGTTCAATTAACTGTTTAGTTTTAGGTCTGATTTCGTGTTTTTATTTTATTTTTGATACAATTATATCTACAACAGTTGCAGGAAAGGTAGGTTTGTATTGAGTAATATTTTTAATCTTTAATACCGACTTATTTTCTCTTTGATCTGTAATGAAAACAAAAAATAGAATAACATAACCTCCCCTATAATATCTCTGATTATATAAGAATATTACCTCAGAAATGATGAGAGTTGAGTTAAATAGAAAAACACAGTTTTAAACTTGTCACTGACACAAAATTAAACAAATAAAGTACGAATTCACGGTAATTACGTTGACATGAATATAATACAAAAACAATGCAAAACGAATTATTTTACTCGTTGCCGTTAGTTACAATTTTCTCCGCCAGAGGTCTCATCGAATTCTACTCCGCCCAATAGATAGTGTTATTTAGAAAATACATTTGAGAAGAGTTCCTTTTCAACAAAGTATTCGAAATAATACATAAACGCATCGAAAGAGGGCGCTGACTTTTATTTGTAGCTTTACACCGATTCATATGTAACCACGGAAATCAAATACCGGACCAAAGCTAAAGAATTATTCTAGCCTGGCATAGGGGTTGCAGTGATCAACATGGCATGGGGGACCTCCATACCATGTTGATCACTGTTGATCAGTAATGGTTGATCAGAACAAGAATTTTTCATTGCAGTAATTAATAATGTTACATTGGTAAATGGTAAATGAAAAATAAGAGGTTGACAAAAAAGTTAACTTCTATATCATGTACATAGAGTATGCATTGCAAGAGAGAAACTTCAGAAGAGCATGTGCCAAGCACATTCTTTTCGTAGAAGGAAGTGTAATGGATATGCGTAGGTCCTGCGAATAATACGAGATATCCTTAGCATGTGCCTAGCATCTACACTAGCACATGTATAGATTAATAGCACTCGTATAGGTATATAATATATACGCCGATAGCACATGCCTAGGATGTACTGTATATCAGAAGGCCTATAGCTGGAAAATGCGTAGCATGTGAAAAGGATGTGCTATCACATGTTTGTTGGCACTTTGAGCTTTTTAGTGCTGGGTACATACTCAGCATCTTATAAGAACATCTTTCATCACATTCTGAAAACCTGACCAGCATGTAACCAAGGCGCAACACAATCTATTTATAGCACTTGTTTTGGTATTATTTGAGAACATGCTTTGCACATCCATGTTCTTTTTGAAAATATTCCACGCATATGCTTAGAATGTCAAATTGCTATGTGGGATGGTGACAGGTGACTTCAATGCCAAGATTACTGCCTGGGGAGGGAGGAAAACGGACAGGAGAGGAGAGATCCTGGAGAAAGTGTTGACATCCAACGGATTGGCGGTGCTGAATGATGGACTGTTGCCCACCTTTGTGAGGGGTGACGGGGGTTCATCATTTATTGACATAACAGCGTGTGATGAATGGCTGGGGGAAAGAGTGAGTAGTTGGAGGGTACTGGAGGATGAGGAAAGCTTGAGTTTACATAGGTATGTGGAGACGAATAAAAGAGGAAGGAGAAAGGAATTGGTGGAAGAGTGGGGATGGAAGTGGAGAGTAGGGATGGAAGTGGACGAAGGCCGAGGCAGAAAGAATGAGGAAGAAAGTAAGGGAGGAGATAGGAAGGGGACTTGGGCATGAAGTGGAGAAACTGTATGATGTGATACAGGGCTGCAGGGAAGAAGGAAAAAAGGGTAATAGGCGCAAGTGGAGGGCTAATTACTGGTGGAATGAGGAAATGGAGAGTCTGTGGAGAGAGTGTAAGAAGGAACGAAAACGAATGTTGAGGGGAAAAGTAGGGATGGTGGGAAAAGGAAAAGGAGAAGAAGAAGGAACTGGAGCGCAGGGTGGAGAGGGAAAAAAGAAGAAAGTGGGAAAAGTTACTGGGGGGGTTGGAAAACAACCCATGGGGGAAGGCGTATAAGATAGCGGTGGAAATAAGAACGTGGTGCTAGAGGAAGATTGGGAGAAAGAGATTAGAGAAATTGTTTAAAGGGATAGAAGGAGGTGTGGAGGGCAGAATTCGGGAAGCCCATAATACTTGGGAGATAGGGAAAATGAGAGGGATAAGGTCGGTAGAGAAGTGGGAAGTGGAGGAGGGGGGGAGAAATGTTAAGGTGAGGAAAGCCCCAGGGATAGATGGCATGAGAGGTGATATGGTGAAGAGGCTGTTGGATGACAATGGGGAATACTTTTTGGAACTGTTTAACAGGATACCTACTGAGGGAAGAAGAGTTCCCGGAAAGGTGGAAGGTGGCCAGGGTGATCCTTGTGAAGAAGACGGGTGGGGATGGGAAGCGGGCGGGGGACTACAGGCCCATCAGCCTGCTGTGTGGATTGGGTAAATTGATGGAGGGGATAATAAAGGTTAGGATTTAGGGGGAAGTTGATAGGAATGGGGATTTTAGGTAAAACCAACATGGGTTTGTAGAAGGGAAGTCATGCATCTCAGCGCTGGGCAGGGTGGTGGACTTGGTGCAAAGGGCTAGGCAGGGTAACGGTAGGAATGAGAAATTGGCCCTGCGTGTGTTCTTCGACGTGGGAAACGCGTTCAACAGTGTCAGTAAACGGGCGGTGTTGAGCGCGTTGACAAAGCTTGGAGTAGGGGAGAGGTAGTTAATCTAGTATAGGACTACCTGACGGGGCGTGCGATAGTGGACACTAGGAGGAGAAGGTATGGGACGGAGATTGGAGTGCCCCAGGGCTCGGTTCTGGGACCAACGCTTTGGAAGTGTGTGTTTGATGAAGTTTGTGGAATAGCATGTAAAGAGGGATGTGAGATTTCGGTGTATGCGGGCGATGTCTATCTGGTATGTACGGCAAAGGGAGAGGTGAAGATATATAGAAAGGCGGAGAGAATGTCTAGGAAGATTGTGGAGAAGATAGAGCGGTGTGGAATGGAAGTGGCTGAGGATAAGACGGTGGGGCTACT
This sequence comes from Galerucella calmariensis, assembly GCA_910591675.1. Lineage (NCBI taxonomy): Eukaryota > Metazoa > Arthropoda > Insecta > Coleoptera > Chrysomelidae > Galerucella > Galerucella calmariensis. The sequence continues at coordinate 8,287 of CAJUYG010002468.1, read as the reverse complement.
GGTGAAGGGGCGGAGCAAGGCAAGAAAGGTGGTGGTGATGGTGAAGGGAAAGAAAATTCGGATGGAGGAAGCGGTGAAATATCTGGGGGTGTGGTTGGATAGCCAATTATCCTTCAAAACCCATATGTTGAAGGCTGCACAGAAGGCAAAAGTTAGGGCAGCGTGGCTGGGAAGATTGATGGGTAATGTGAAAGGACCGGGAGAATGTAAGAGGAGGATAATTGGTAGGACGGTAGAGCAGAGTATGCTGTATGGCGCGGAAGTGTGGGGTGAGAAAGCAGGGGTGAATGCGAGGGTTAGATCACTCCTGCGGGTGCAGAGAGGAATACTTCTGAAGGTGGTGCAGGCGTACAGGACAGTGGGTAGACTGGCGGCAGCAGTGCTGTCACGGTCCTATCCATTGGACTTGATGGCTAGAGCCAGACAGAAACGCTGGAGGGGTGCGAGCAGAGAGGAAGTACAGGGATGGATGGATGAGAAAATGGAGAGAAGGTGGGATGAGTATGAGTGCGAGCTAAAAGGAGCGATTGGGAGCAGGAGAAATTGGGTGGACCGGAAATTTGGAGAGGTGAACTACTTCTCGACGCAGGTGCTCACAGGGCATGGGTCGAGAGTGGGTTACCTCTAAAAGATTGGAAAAAGAGAAACTGGAGTGTGCGAGAGATGTGAAGTGGAGGATGATGTAAAACATGTGTTTAGATGTTGGAAGAATGAGGAAGTTTAGAAGAAGTTAGAAAATAAACTGGGAGAGGCGGTGTATTGGGAAAATATGGTGTAGATTATGTTGAGGGGCGAGGAGGAATGGTTGGAGATAAGTGGCGTAGTAGAGAGCATGATTAGGGAAAGAGAGGGACTCGCTATGGCATGAGAAAGGTAGGAGTGATAGAAGGAAGAAGATGACGGAGAGTGTGTGAGGGACCGCCGCCCGTCTTGAAGGGTAGTGATTCCAAGGTGGGAGTAGCGGCGAGTTTGAGACAAGCAAAGCTAATGGGGTTGACAAACGAGGCCGTCTTCAGATTCTGTCATCTAGAGGAAAAAATTGCAGAGCACATCCTATGTCAGTAGTGCAACTGCCTGGCGAATGTGCGGTTTCTTGTACTAGGCGGTGAAAAAACGTCGGTCATGCAAGCTAAAATGGTTGGTTCCTTTTTGCAGATATACTAACCCCGTTCAACTATGGAGTGTAATTTAATGTCCGTTGCATATAGCCAGGGAAGTAGTTGCTGCTTCTTAGATAACAGTCTTTGTTCTTTGATTCTCAAAGATTCTGTAAGAGGCTATAAGAGTATTATACTCCTACCTTTGATATCTATAACAAGTTTTACTAAATTGACAATTTATTTGCAGGAAACTGAATTAACTACATAGATTTGAAAATCTCGCAGTGGAATAGGCTTCATCATATCCACTCTTTTCTTCTCATTTTTGAAATACTTACCGTCTGGCTTCTTCGAAGCCCCACCTGTATTGACCCTATTTGTCGATAGTAAGGCCTTGCCGCAGCAGTTATAATGTTTATGTCTGCAGATAATTACACCCCCCCAAAAAAATATCCACTTCAAAAAAATAGGAAAATCAGATTAACTTCACTCATACTTTTTCAACGGCTTGGCAACATAGACAAAATTTTGTAATAATGTTCATTTGAATTCATGTTGTATCAGGTATATTGAGTTCACTGTTTTTTTAACATTGAAATCAAAACATTAAATTTATTATTATAAAATTCAAAAATTCTGATAAAGTTGACAGAATGGTGACGTGAACAGTAATAATACTTTATTATCTTGTATTTGATGAATCAATATTGTTTATCTAACCTTGTCGAAAGTTCAAGAACCATAATAACAGTTTAAAATAAAACTGAAAATGCACCACACCATCAATTTATTATACATTATTTAACAGACATTAGAATATACCATTAAATTTGCTTATCTTGGTTGACTAACGTTGTAAATATTTATTTTGAACTTACACAATCATGTTCAGTTTAAGTCGGGTTTCAAGGTTGAAAAATGAAAATATATGGGATGATATAGGTAATTGTCTTGAAGTAAGAGTGACATTGACATGTCAGTGACATTTTCCAATGATGATTTAGTTAAAATCTATTTTTAAGAGAATGGAGAGTTATTGGAAACACAAATTTACTGCCTTGCACTAATTTTCATGAAGTTAAATAAATAGTGCTTGACCTTGAAACAGACTTATATTATAAAGTAGAGGTATTGTTTTCAAAAATGTAACCTTACTTTCTTCAAGTACCTACGCTTTTTTTTCATCAGAAAATATTCACTATTATTATTTTATCGTGAGTTCAAGGTTCTTCTGAATAATTTCCATCCATCTTCATTTTGCATGAGGTTATATGCTAGGAATTCTTCTAAAAATACAATATCATCGTTGTAGGTGAATCATTCTACAAATAGACCATTCCCGAACAGCTGACTTTGACAGGTTGGCCATATTTGCCCCACGATTGGGTGGAGTTTATGTCTTTTGGCATGTGGCGTGAGTCAGTCGGTTGTCATTCGTTGATTACCAAACCCTTCCCAGTAGGTAATGATTGATTTGAAAAAAGGGGCTAGTACCTACTGCAAAAAGTAAAGAGTAAACTGTGCTTTGGTAGTTTGTATTTGTAATTTGTCTTATCGAAATGGAAATGTTAGAAGATGATGATGATTCAGAAATAATTGATATAATTGAATACGGCATACCCAGACAGTTATATAAAAGGAACGATTATTTTAATACATTCGATCCTAAGACGTTTTTTCTAAGATTTAGAATGAAGAAGGAAACTGCTCTCAATTTTCTTGGAGAAATTGAAATTGTTTATTTTCTATGACATTTTTATACTTGCTAAAAATATCTAGTAATAATGATTTTTCACGTGTTGTGAAGTTTATTCCACTTTTCTCCGCTCATATTTAAACTACTAAAATGACTCGGAAAAAAATACTTATCAAAACGTCAAAACCAAAGATGACACCAGCTAATATCAAACGAATTTTCTTTTTTTTTTCGGGCCGAGATAGGAAACTCATGTTCGACTGGGTCCAGTACCCAGACTGTGTTGGACTCATCCCCACGGAGATGCCTACCAACCAAACCCACCTCAAACTTGCCGTTACTCCCGCCTTGGAATCACTACCCTAGCATACTTCAAGATGGGCGGCGGTCCCTCACACACTCTCCTTGATCTTCTTCCTTCTCTCACTCCTACCTCTCTCAATATCAAACGAATAGATCAAACTGGATCGAACGACTGCCGTTAAATCCCGACAAGATCTTCTTTTTCAAAAAAAGATTTTAAAAATTGCGGCGTTGTCAAGTGGAACCTCCCACTCAGGTAAGGGAGGTTCGGCGCGAACGAAGTTCCACTTAAATTATAAGTAAGTGCGCATGAATACCGACAAGCACTAACCTTGATAATGATTTCCTTATTTAAAACATCGAATGCGCATGCGCATATGTCACTATAAGGGCAGCACTAATACTGCTTGAACTTATAAAAGTTCTAATAATTCTCTAATCAGTGATATTCTGTTTGCTTATTACTAAAAATATTGTTGTATAAACAATATTGTTACGGTTATACCAAACACTTAAATTGTCAAAAAATTGTATATTCTGTTTCTGCGTTCATATGCTGCTTTCGTTTATTTGGGCTTCAAGCGTGACGCCTCAGTCGTCACGACTTTTGAGCAAAACGAACACGATTTTTTAGGATCCTCAAAACCACTTGTCATGTGCCAGTGCCAATTAATTTTCTGTGCTGTTAGAAGAACAGTTTTCAATTATAATGTTGTTGATAATATAATTTTGCATATTTAGATATTTTTAGTAAGGTTTAAATGGTAATCGGCACAATCTTAACCTTTAAATAAACGTCAAACCGGACAAACGTCAAATATTTAATATCCGTGGCTTGAAGCTCATACTTTTCGGTATGTGCTTGAGGGGCAAGGGGAAGGTAAGACTAGGCCGGTAATAAACGAACGGAATACAGTCATTACGAGCTGCTACTAAATAAGAGGATGGTTGAACAAACTCTAGGTCCGCTCACTGGTTATTTGTTCTATCTTTTTCTATTCTCCGAGCAATGTTCTGTTCACATTTGTTTTGAGGTTAAGCTTTGTGAACAGAAACAAAAGTGTGTTCGCGGTTTTTGAAAATGATGGTAGAATCTCTAATTAAAGTGGGCTTTGAAATCAATGAGAAAGTAATTCATTTTATGGGTGATGAAGCAATTTAGAAATTACTTTTAAATGATGATGAGTATATCATTGATTACATTACAAGAGCAGCTCTTAGTGGACAATTATCTGCTTTGCGTTTTAGCATTTTATGAAAATTTGGCTTGAACTTTATCTTTATACAAAAACAAACTGAATCTTGCAAACAAAGTTGTGAAATTCGTACGCCAATTTTTATTGACAGCCCTTTCACCAACCGTTCGCGAAGAATTCCAATGGGTCGGAACCAACCGAAGGTCTGACATAATCTTTTATGTACCGACCGGTTAACCATTAACCAACCAAAAAAGCCATTCGAAATCGCTGATATATGACATTTATTGTAACGACAGTCATAGTTATTTTCCTAACAAGTGCGGAAAGTGATACTTTCCCGCACGCGACTGCAGTTGACAAGGGCAAGGACACCGGGCCAGCGGTCAAGGGCGGGAAAGTCACTTTACTCATGAGTTAGGAACATTATTATCCCTACGACGGTATATACAAAAAAATATATCAACCTATTTTTCAAAAGTTATTTTATTTCAACATTCATATACAAAACTTTAACCAAAAACTTTTATTATTATTATTATAAATATTAATATTAGAAACACAATTTGTTGCATTCTGTAAATTACTTAAAATTGCCGGTCCAGTGGAGCTATTTGGTGTTAACTGGTAAGTAGATAACGTTGATAAGGATTGCATCGGTTGCAGGACATATAAAGATGACGATGAAGGTGACGGCAACGGTTTTAAGTCATTTGTAGATGAAAGAGTTTTATTTGATGTATTTTCCTTATACCAAACCCTGGTGGGTTAATAGTTGTTTTATGACACTACTTTAAAGAATGTACAGGGTTATATCAAAATATCTTCATTATTTTATATATTCAAAAAACTAAAAATGCAACAAAAAGCTAGGAAAGATGTAGATATTTTATTTGATGGACTATTTATTCACCTGTTGTATTAATAGTTATAACTTCCGAAGTAAAAAACTTCCTAATAAGGTCAAAATTTGCATAATTCTACTTTCCCGCACTAGTGCCACTTGTGACACTTTCAAAACTAAAATGCGTGCGGGAAAGTGGGTTAAAACGCATGTTCGTAGAAAAATAATCTATCGAATACCATACGAGAGTTTGAGAAACTGGATGATAATTCTCCAGGCCTTTTCGCAAACTTGAGAATATGTTGGCCTTCAGAAACCACGTATTTTGATAAAAAATCCCTATTCGACCATTAAAAGTGGATAAAACAGTGTTCAAAGTCCACTACATTTTCGTATATTATTAAATTGTTATCATTATTCTAATTATGTTTGTCGCTTGAATAGTAAATTGTTTTTCTACTAGCGTGCGGAAAAGTCCACTTTTCCGCACTCTTTTTAGTGCGGAACGAGTCACTTTTCTTAAGCTTTTGGGGAGTATACTGATATTATACTTGAATATTCAAAATATATATTTGTATGGTTGTAGTTTACCAAATGACTGAAAAATTAAGAAATATATAAGAATGTTGCTATACTTTTTAATAAAAAAAACGTATTTTTAAATAAATCTTCAATGGCCCTGGTATAAAATGAATGTCAAATAATAATAACTAATTTTTTGATATGTATTTAATCATAAATGTGTCTATAACTTAACTTTTGGGTTCTTCTCCGCATGCTATTAATAGTATATTAAGTATCAAGAACGGTAAGGGTTGTTTACCGGTCGACAGCAATGTCTGCTGGAGACCGGTATTACCCTTAACGTTCGAAATGCTTATACCATTTTTTGCACGATCGTATTGAAATATTCGAATTTCGAATAAAATAATTTAAATTTCTTCGAAATAAACGAAATGTCAAAAGTGACATTTATACTTCTCGATCAGTTTAAAATATAATTTGCATTTTCGTGAAATTGTTTTCATGCTATTTATTAATTTGTATATTGTTCTGTTCGATTCTATTCATTAAAAAATATCAATCTTCTTATTTTTTTTTGTTTCTTTTGTGTAATGAATGAAGTAATATATTATTTAGGACCACTTAAATGTATGTAGGGCTAGGACGTAGTTTACTTACCGACGTCTGAACGGTAAGTAAATCACTTACCGACGTGTTAAACTTAGGAACCAGTAAACACAACCTACCAACCTGACAACCGATGCTGTAAATAAACAAAAAACACCTGTACCTAACACGTGCGTAAAGTGACTTTTCCGCACGCGATTGCTGGCTGAACTCCGCTGAAGCGTCGCTCTGCCATCTGCAATAGCGTGCGGAAAAGTATCACTTTCCGCACTAGTTACGTAAACTACTATCACCGAGTAGAAAAAATCTAACACGACGACTGTGAAAATTACTAAGTGAAGGCGAAAGCCGAGAGTTAGCAGCTAGTGGTAAGCAAAATAATCGATTAATCGGGTGATCGAATAATCGATTTTATGTTTTTTAAAATAATCGATAATCGAAAATAATCAATTAATCGAAAATAATCGAATAATCGTAAATAATCCAATAATCGAAAAAGTCGAATAATCGGAAATTATCGGTTAATCGAAAATAATTGGAAATAATCGATTAATCGGAAATATACGATTAATAAAATCTAATCAATTAATCGAAGATTGATTCTTTTTCATAATTCATTTTCATGATAACGGCAGCTGGAAGTGGTGAAAATAAAGTATGTAACACTGGGCCCAGGAATGTGGCTTGTCCTGCTAGATGAACTTACTATTTTTCCGCAAATCATTTCTATGGATATTAATTAATTGAAAAAACTGAAGGTACGCTAATCAAAAATAAATAGTACTTTAAAAATCGTAATAAAATTACTTGGGTTATTATGGAAACGTATTATTGTTGAATTATCAAACTTAAATTTTCCATTTCTCGGGCTCCTCCAGAGCTGTGAATACTGCAGTGAATACTGCTTCATTGGAATTATTGCCAACGAAATTAAGAGGAAACTATGAATATGGATATAAACGTTTTATGGACTATCGCAAGCGTAAAAGCACGAGTTTCCTCTCAGAAAATGTTGTTATGGCATTCTGCCAAGATCTTTGTTTAAAGATGAAGACCAACAAACCAAGATAATATGTAATTAATCACATGTACTTGAATGTTAATCGGAATTATGTTTCGTTAAGACCAGAAAATATGAACAGTGACCGATTTTTCTTTAACTATCTAAGCGGTGGGTAATGTAGACAAGTAGTAGGAATTCATCAATTCAGAAAAATGCTACTTATTTGAACTTGGTAAATTGGACAAAATATACTGGCCACTGCCTTAATCAGTCTTCTGCAACAATAAAACTCCAAGTCCAACTACAATGTGATGTATTGTCCAAAGTTGGACCTATCAACTTTTTGCTACTAGTTTCGGTAATATATTACCATCATCAAGCTATTTGAATAACGTACCACTGGAAAAGGTTATACATCAACTAAACTACAACTATATCACATATTTTGTGGATAAAACCAATTTTAAATTAAATTGTGGCATGAGAATTAAAGAAGGAAGAAAAGCAGAGGAAGGCAAGGAATTTGTTCAAAATCTACCTAAAGAAATTCGTTCTCATGGGAAAACTTCTCTAACAAAAATTTTCTTCTAATGTAATATCTATAACACAGTACAAGTACCTACCTAGAACGTTCCCAGAATGTCCGTTATCAGACCCTTAGCCATCCTCGGGACCTCCTGAGGACATCTTTTGTTACTTAACCTTACGTTCCTTGGAAGTTCTAACTAGAAGATTCCAAGTACGTCACCTTAATTTTTGGTAATGGACCTTCCAAAACTATTCGTCGACTTATCTTTTTCAATTGACACAAAAGAAATAATTGAAATAAATACCATAATATCCCTATATACATTTATTCAAATATTCATATTGTACATTTAAATGTAAGGACTAAAGCCGCGTCCAGATTATGTCAAATGGTGTCGATCGACAATGCCGATCCAGTGTCGATGGTCACCCGACATTATCGATCCATGTCGGGTCGATTAGAATGCAAACACGAACCAAGTCGGT
>CAJUYG010002467.1:0-31787 GCA_910591675.1 Galerucella calmariensis | reverse complement strand
CATTTCAATACACAAAATCACAAAACTGTGTATACATATTTCAAAAACTTAAATATTCATACACAAAAAAACTATCAAGAAACGCGTTTTATTAACAATATTTCCAATATAAGCGGAAAAAACGCGCTATCCCAATAAAAAAACCGTTCCTGGAACGTGCACGTGGATCCATTTCCAGTAGACTATCATATCGTTGGAATGTCATAAAATGAAATATTTCATTTCACATTTTGCCACAGATGTGATCTACTATGAATGGACCTCAATAAAAATTTGATAACAAAATTTTACAGTCTTAAACTTCAAAATAATTTTGGATTGTCTAGTTGTCAAATTTTTTCTGTTGTGTCAGTTAGGGATAAAAATTAGTTTCTACTTATTTTTTCTTGACAACGGTAGCTGGAACGCTACCGAAACGTTGAAATGAAGAATTTAAAAATATTGTGGTTTAATTTCCCAAGAAATTAAAAAAAGAATGAATAATATACCACAAGTAACATACAGAAGATATTTCTAATGCCAATGTTGTGGTAGAAGCGGTAAAAACAGTTGTGTTTCAGTTTTTGTTTCATTATTTTGTTCACAAGAGTCCTAACAGACAGGTCCAACAGTTTAATGAAAATGAAACAGATTCCTAGCTTTTCAAATACGTTAAAAGTTAAGAGTTTGTGAAACATTTTACCCTTTCGATTTTGTTACGGTCATTTCAAAAAATGGGTCGACATATTTTAAAAGCTGCTTGCTCCGAAAATCGGAGAAACATTCTGGAAAGCTAAATAATTAATATTCAAAATATTCAACAAAGAAAGGGTTGAAGTTTTTATATCAGATACAGTGGCGAATAAAATTTGTGGTGAGGTAATTTTCTTTATAAAACCTTTTGAAAAATATGCATAGTCAGCCAATATATCAACTTCATCAGATAGGAACATTCGCCTTGGGAATATATTAAAATTTTTATAGTGGCATTACCGTGACTCCATTGAATACATTTCTTTGGTGTTTTATTATGTAATTTAGGATAATTTTGTTTGATGTGAGCTCGATATTAAGAGGAATTATAACAATAATCAAGTCATTGTTGTTCCAGAGCACCACCTACATTTTGGGAGGCCGCAGCGGACGCTATAATACTTCAAAGGACAATAAAAGCGATGGATTTTAGAGACGTAGGTGCAGAAAAAAAATTTTATAACCAATCAGAAGTTTATCATGATACAAAGGACACTGTTACAGATTAGTTCATTCATTATTTATGTTTCAAATGTTGTGCAATAATTTTTTAAACGACATATTTACACTAGAATAACAATTTCTTTGAAAATGTTATCTACAGGGTGGTCCTTAAGTAATTGTCAAAATACTGCGATTTAAATCAACTAGCCTCGAAAAAATGTTGATATTATGAGGGAGGCAGGGTGTTAAACATGAAATTTTAATTTTCGTTTTTTACAATAACTTAAACGCTTTTTTGACGTATATGCACGAAAATTTGAGGTTAGGGGTCTTTTTGATATATATGAGAAATAAATCATAATTTTTTATCTATTTCGATGTATTTTGTAGAGGTCGCTGCGTAGGCCACGTATGCGGCATAAATATACGCAAAACTTTTTTGCCTTTTACATTAACGCTACTTTTGTAAAAAATAATTAAAGTCACATCATTACAACAAAAAAAAGATATATTTGCTAGTATCCCGAAATCTTAACGGTTTTAGAGATAATAGGGGACTTCGGTCCAAGTTGCCAACCCAAGAAATTTCACATTTTTCTACCACTGGAGAAAGAAAATTTCCGGACGATTTTGTCATGTAAAGGTTCGTATTATTTATAAATATCCGTAAGCGGAGCCTCGACTCTTCAAATTAGATAATTTGATGCAAATATCGAAATTTGTAGAAGTCATATCTGATTGGCTGAAAGTTGTGTTGGAGCACCTGATTTCACGTCAATAATGTCACCAGAATGTCACCAATACACCATCCATCTTGTGTTCAGAAAACACAACTGCTGCAGAACCGTTGAGTGAAAGTTCTGTGAACGCACTTTGATTAGTGAGCGAAGCCATTTTCCTGAGTGGTTTTAAATTGCTCTCAGTGAGCACAACACGATGCAGATTGTGATATTTTTATAAAGATTGTCTATGGTTTTATTATTAGTAAACAAAGATTATACTTAGTAAAGGGATTAGTGAAATAAATAAGTATTACAACATGAGTGATGATTATGAATATGAACTGATTTATACGTATAATTATGTGGCATACAGCCAGATACGAAAAATGTTCACAAATGATTGAAAAATGTTTTGTATTTATTTATTTGATTATATGTGAGTATTCTACATATATAATCTGTGAATCTGTGATATACATATATTGAAGATTATCTATGATCTTCTATACTTTCCAAAAAATGATCGTTCAGAAGACATACGTCAACCATTCGTTACTCAGTGAGCGCTCAATCAACTCTACCATTATTGACGTGAAATCAGGTGCTCCAACACAACTTTTAGCCAATCAGATATGACTTTTACAAATATCGATATATATCTAATTTGATCTAATTTGAAGAATCGAGGCTCCGTTTACGGATATTTATAAATAATACGAACCATTACATGACAAAATCGTCCGGAAATTTTCTTTCCCCAGTGGTAGAAAAATGTGATTTTTTTGGGTTGGCAACTTGGACCGAAGTCCCCTATTACATTTTAGTGATTAACTACATGATTGTTATTTAATGAAATTACGTTCGAAAAATGTAGAGTGTAGTACGATAATAATTTTTTTTATTATTAAAATGAACAGTATTAGTATAAGTAGCAGTCAACATGAAAAATATGTATGGTACTTTTAATATTTAAAAATAATAATTATCGTACACACAACTACATTTTTCAAACGTAATTTCATTAAATAATAATCATGTAGTTAATCACTAAAATGTGATTATCTCTAAAACCGTTAAGATTTGAGGATACTAACAGATATAATCTTGTTGTTGTTGTAATGATGTAGCTTTAATTATTTTTCACAGAAGTAGCGCTAATGTATAAGGCAAAAAATTTTTGCTTATACATTTCTTCCGCCTACGTTGCCTATGTGGCGCCATCTACAAAATACATCGAAATAGATACAAAATTATGATTTCTCATACCAAAAGACACCCATGCTCAAATTTTTGTGCATACACGTCAAAAAGCGTTAAAGTTATTGTAAAAAAACGAAAACTAAAATTTCATGTTCAGTGCCCTGTATCTCTTTTAATATCAACATTTTATTAAGGCTAGTTGGTTTAAATCGCAATATTTTGAAGTGAATATTGTATTGTACTTATAAATTACTTAAGGACCACCCTGTATAAACTCATTTTAATTTGAGAAACGTTTAATATTTATAATAATAAACAAAGAAATGCATTTTGTAAGTACTAAAGCTATTTTTTGGCGTTGAACCGTATTCAATAATGTTTTAAAAACATATCCAATTTTACGTCAGAGATTTGACGATGGCGAAAACGAAATATTTTTAAAACATATGTCGTCAAGAAAATCAAATATCATTTGTCATTGAGCAAGGCCCGATATTATGAAAGTTTTTACTACAGATTATTATCATTTGCTCCATTTCTCATTTGTTTGGGATATGAAATAATAAATAATATGAAAATGAAAGCGGTACCAACAAGGCAGAATTTTGCACATCAGAAATACGTTGTCAGAAAATATTTTGGTAATACTGAGGTACTGAATCAATTACTGAAGATATACTTATTGATAATGAGTGTACAGAAATACTGAAAATTTTGAGATATGAATGAAAAGATAACCTTTCAATTTTTCCGCAGTCTCTTCATCCACTGTTAATAGCAAATCGTCAATAGTCATTTGAAACATTTTTTACAAAAAAAAGGGATATGCAATTTTACTTCTGTTGTTTTTGGTTTTCAGTCTCCTTGCGATCATAAATTATGGGAGCCTGCGATATACATAATATGAACAAAAGACAATGACAACTGACAGCTACGAACCGCTCCTTATTCTTTGGTTCAAAATAATGCAAAGTGCTTTGAAACATTCCGTCTACGACGTCATTGTTTCAACGCTCAAATGAAATATTTTTAAAAAAGACGAAATAATTTTAAAACAGTGGTACGCCAAAAAATAGATTAAATCGATGTAACAACTTTTGTAATTTCTATTTTTTAGTATAACAATCCGTAGGTAGCAAGAAACTATTTAAAACTCTACTTTGTTCCTATAATTATAAAATCTAAATCAGTGGAACCAGCTAATATGTTCTAAATGAAGCACTGTTGAAATAATATCCTTCTTGGTGTGCGTCATCGATTGTTAATGTCTTTTTAACACATTACGTAGGAGGAAATGGAAAAAACGCAGGTCTGTGATTAATACTAATCAAAATATCTCAATAATGAACCGTTTAAATGTATTACAAATCTTAACCCTAATCTTTGACTCACAAAAATTTGATTGGTTGATGTTTAGATTACGCGCAAGCTCAACCTATCAATCGAGAATTTAAAATACTATGAAGGCGTAACTTTCGTAGCGGCAATGTGTCTTACGTCTTTTTCTACTGTCACACTGACAGTTCTCGACAGGTCTGTACTTTGTTTTTTGCGGTCAATTATTATTTATGAAAAGTGAATATTAATCTTATTGTTATATTTATTTAAATAATACAAAAATATGCATGGGTACACGGAAAAACATCAGTATTTTGAAAGTTTTCAAGTATTTTCAGTTAGAAAAAGAAGCTGGTGATTATTAATTGCATAGTCTTTTCTAATTTGGCTGAATATGATCCTGATGATTTTATTTATCAAATTTAAGGTTAACTTTATGTCAAAATAGCAAATAAAATAAACGACATTCCGGAAACCCGGATATACGTCACAATCGATGCACACCAAGAGGGGTATAGTTTGTTCAACCATCCTTTGCCGTTATGTCATAATCGGTGACGTATTCTGCTGTTTTACGTATGTCTTATATAAGGCTATCCAGAACACGTGACCATCTGACATACAAAATGGCCGTTGGTAAACACACAAAAGATCATTTACCTGCGTTTTGCATAGGTGCATAGTTGTGTTAATAGTTTTTTTTCTATTATACGTGTTTAAAGTTTAAATAATGGCTTGTTCCAATAAAAGTGATTATCTATTGACGTTAGAGAGTGACTGTAAAGAAATTGCCATAAGATACAAGGAAAAGATAAGAGTTATTCAGGGTATTGATCCTTACACACTCATGAATAACTCTGCTCCTATTGAAGAAACTCAAGAAGTCGACTTATTTCCACCTTTTTTTCTACTGATCTTTGATAGTTCATTCCATTCAGGTTTGTGTAGATAGTGTAATTCACTAGGTATTCGATAAAATCTAACATTATCACGATATCCTCGACTTCCACAATTAACCACACAACAAGTAGTAGGCATATTTTCTAGTTTCACACTGAATTATTTATAATTAATCATAATACAATAAAGAACTAGATTAAAGAAGACCACAGAAGACGAGTAAATTGACCGAACTAAACAGATTTCACATACAATAATATCAAAACAAAAGATTTGTGTGTCTACCAGCGGCCATCTTGAAAATCATTTGACAGCATCTTGGATAGGTCTATTTGTTGAATGTTATTTTACACTTAACCTCAAAATTATAATCAGAGCAAGCAAAGGATGGCTGAACAAACTATATTATTCAACCATATAGTTAAAATAAAACCCTTCTTGGTGTGCGTCATCGATTGTGATGTATATCCGGGTCTTCGGCATGTCGTTTATTTTATTTGCCATTTTGACATATAGCTATCCTTAAATTTGATAAATAAGATCATCAAGTAGCTAGAATAGTAATAAATCATTTAGTAGCAAATAACATTAGTATTTAGATGCATGCTAACGCACAAAACCCTAGCTTATAGAACCTGCATAGCTGAAACACAACTTACACAACCAATTAAAATATCAACACATCAATATACATATAAATGTTAAACAGAATCACACCTAACAATCCATTAAACCTGGCGCAAACCATTGTGAAATGTTCTGGATACGCCACAGAACGAGAAGAGTCTTGACCTTTGTTAAACCCTAATCCTTCTCAATAAAAATCAATTTGAAGAGAATGGGCTAGTACCCAGACGCACTGCAAGGTGCACTCTTCCAAAATAAACGCAAAAATACAATACCACAACGTTGGCTGGATGTCCTATAGGATAGGAGGCCATTGTAACTCAGAAGAAGAAGAAGATCATCAGGATTGTATTTAGCCAAATTCGAAAAGGCAATGCAATTAATAATTAACAGCTTCTTTTTTTTACTTAAAATACTTGAAAACTTTCAAAATACTGATGTTTTTCCGTGTATCTATGCATATATTTGTATTATTCAAATAAATAAAACAATAAGATTAATATTCACTTTTCATAAATAATAATTGACCGTAAACAACAAAGTACAGACCTGTCAAGAACTGTCAGTGTGACAGTAGAAAAAGACGTAAGACTTATTGCCGCTACGAAAGTAACGCCTTCATAGTATTATAAACTCTCGATTGATAGGTTGAGCTTGAGCGTAATCTAAACATCAACCAATCAAATTTTTGTAAGTCAAAGATTAGGTTTAACGTTTGCAATACATTTAAGCAGTTCATTATTGTGATATTTTGATTAGGATTGATCACAGACCTGCCTTTTTTTCCATTTCTTACTACGTAATGTGTTAGAAAGACATTAACAATCGATGACGCACACCAAGGAGGGTATTATTTCAACCATATTAGTATTTCGTCTGGTCTGGTCTACGCCGCTGCCTTAACTCATCGGTTGTGGTTTTCTTACGTCACTATAGCACGAAAGCTTCATAAAAAAGCTCTTTTCTCCACTACTAGCTGTAAAGTTGACAATTATTGCTTCTTCTAGCAAACTGAGGAATTGGATTTCTCTATTTGTGGTTAATAATTTTTTCTATTATTAACCTAGGTCAATAAAGGACAAATTCAATATTTTGAGAATTCAGGTACAGTAAGCTCAACAAAACTTGAGCCTCATAATTTTGTATACCTAGGAGATTGTCTTTAACATATTTGCTGCTTGAAATTATCTATCAAGATAATATTATTTGAATAAAAATGTCATTAATTTAAATTTTGCGCTCAACCAAAAATGACCGATGACATAACGAGTACGTTCATAATATATCGAAAACATGAAACAGACAGGAAGGAGCATTTACCAAATAAGTTTGCGTCCAAATAGAAGGTTGCAAATGGCGAATAGTCGTTTCCGTTTTAACAGTGGCGTACTGTTTGTATAGGGTATGGGATATGTAAAATTTTAAAATTGTAGCTCATTGAAATGTATTGAATATATTATGTTCTACTATAAGCTGTCCTATACAAACAATATTGTCTAGGAACAATGAAAATACGAATAAAAAATAATCCTTCTGAGAATACTTTCGTTTAAACTTATTTTCACCAGAAAAACTACATAAACAATCTACGTCAGTCAACGTCAACTTCACAAATAAGTCATAATTAGGGTGTTGCAAATGGCGACTTTCGTCGCACTCCTTCCTGTCTGTTTTATGTTCTAAGATCGAAAACTGACAGTGTACTTATCAGCCAGACGACAGGAAAACGCTTCTCGGGGCGCGTTTGTGAATTATTTTCAATTTTTGTCTTAAATTTGGCTATATAGTAGTGGAACAAATTTTATACACACCATGCTGGTGAAGACATTTATCTATAAACCTCGCACCTTTATTCCGCTAGGGGCAATAATAATAGTCTTCACCACCTTGATGTATAATATACTATTCCCTTTATGCGTATAATAATTACCATACTATGGTTTGTTTACGATAAATTAACTCCAATGTTTAAATGTCATATACCTGGAAATGTTATTGTCACTTTGACATCGATAAAAAAGGTGCATCCTTTTTTATCGCGATAAAAACTCCTCTTCCTCAATATCTAGTGAGCGGACGTCACTTTTACACAATGACAATAAGTCGCAAATTAATAAATATAATTATTTTTGTTGTTCATCCATATATTCTGTCGTTAATTTATCTTGCCAAAAAACAGTCGAGCTTTTCTTTTATCGGATAAATTTCTCTTCAACTCATAGTTTTGCCAATCACTAAATTTGCTCGAAAAACTGACATTGGATAAAATCGCTCCACCTTCGGTGTCGCGATCACAGCACACCGTCGCGATTTTATCATGTCAGTTTTTCTCGTAAAATTAGTGATTGGCAAAACTGTTTCGTTGCAAAGAGAAATTTATCCGATAAAAAAAAATCTCTTGTGTTTTTACTGTTGATTAAAATACGATGACGTTTCAAAACAAAACTTTATGACGTTGCCTATTAATTTTTTTTCTTTAATGTGAGAAAACTAGAAATGTCAATCTGGCACTCTTCTTTTTAATTGGTTTGTGCCTCGTATCGCATAAATTGAAGGTGTTGATTTCCAAATGAAAGACTTGTAGGTATAATATAGTCAATATTAAGTATTTATTCATGTTGTGGATAAGGTGTAAGAAACAGTAACATTCTGTATAAAAATATATCCCATTTCATCAACACAACCTAACATCAGAATATTTTATGTTTAAATAATATGTAACAATCATATTAATACTAATGAATGTAAATACTATACTTACGACTTTTACAGCATTTTCGTTCAAAATAACAAACATGATACTATCTCTTGACATTTACTGTGCATTTTAATACGTTCATGCAAAAAACAGATTTTTATTGAACTTTATTTAGTGGAAAAACAAGTGCTCCACATTTTTAGCGTTTTGTGATCATGACAAACATAAACATTAAAATCTACGCTATTTTTAGCCAATTTAGAGCAACCTAAATAAGACATTATTTGGTTTTTGCATGAGCCCAGAAAAAAAATTGTATGCAACTTATAAAAAAATTCTTCATTGCACTCAACGTGTTGTCTTTCAAATTTATATTAAATTCATTCTGATAAGCAGGAAAGTAGCTAAAAATTATTTCGTCGTCTTATCGTAAATAAACCATAGACAGAGACAATAGAAATAATTTGATTAATATCTATTAACCCGTTTAAAAGTTACAGGGGTGGCCCATGACTCATTTACACCCGGTATATTATTGAATATTAAACAATCTTTATATCAAATATTTGCAAAAATTTGTTGTTACCTCTAATATTGTATAAACATATCAAAAACATTAATACGTGCAGTCGGGAAATTATATATTTTTATAATAAGTTAATTGTGAATTCATGTTAGAAATAAGTTTATTGTCTTTTAAATTAATATATTGAAAGTTTATAACATTGTCATATTTTAAGATTTTTAGAAAAATAATTAAATTTTCCAATAGATTTGTTGTTTTTTTCTACAAAGAAGTATACAAAAAGTATTTAGTGGTAAGCAAAATCTGTCTTGGTCTTGCGATTTTGCGAGACCAAGATTATACATACACTAGCAAGACCAAGACCAGATAAACAAGAACAAGATCAAAGACAAGAATGAAAATGCAAGACCAAGACTCAAATAAAAATCGTAACTCTCATTTTAAAAAAGATAAATATGAGAATATTCTTCTTAACTTCAATATGTTATTGTAATGTTTTTCTTATTAATTTAAACAATTGTTACCGTGGAATAAAAGTATCAATATGGCTAATTACTATTGGTTTATTGAAGGAACAACTACACTTACACACTATAATAAACTTAATTTATATACAAACTACTTAATGTCTACTAATTTCTCTAAACTCGGTATAATAATAGGGTACAAGCATAAACTTTGCTATTGGTGGGAATTGACGCTTT
The DNA here is from genome assembly GCA_910591675.1 of Galerucella calmariensis. NCBI lineage: Eukaryota > Metazoa > Arthropoda > Insecta > Coleoptera > Chrysomelidae > Galerucella > Galerucella calmariensis. The sequence goes on along the minus strand of CAJUYG010002467.1, from coordinate 21,896 downwards.
ATCAGGTCTCCTAACACCTTGCATGACTATTTTTTTTTAAATATAAACTTCACTTTTAAAACGACTTTAAAAATCATAAAATTTGAAAGTCCGCCAAAACGCGCTTTACGTCATAAAGATGGCTGCCCCATGGCATGACGTAATTTGTTTACGTTCTTATTCGTGTTTCACGCCCTGAGTTCTTGTGACCTAATTTGTTTCTGAAAGCTTTAAAAATGGATAAAGCCGAAAAAAAAACTTTGTATTCCAAGTATTGCATTGTTCCAGTGTGTAAATCAACGTCTATTAAAACTCCAGACAAAATATTTGTTACTTTACCTGGTGGCGCAAGCAAAAATATACTTAAGAGAAGGGCATTACTTTTGTTTGTGAAGACCATTTTAATGTAAGTACCTACTTCTATGCTGGTAATTTTTATTCTTAAATAGTTTGAGGTTATGTACCTATATGTCTAGGGAACAACCAAAAAAACATCATTTTCTTACGACCACACAATGAAATATGGTTGGTATATATTATATAAATAAAACCTAGTTTAAATCGTATTTACGATAATGCTTTAACTCCTCTTATTTCCTCTGCATTAAAGCAGCTGTTTGACTTCATAAATTCAAGCAGCATAAATGAGTCTACTTTGGGCAAGTTATCAGTTTGTGCTTTTACAAAACCTTCGCTAGCCATATCTTTACTCACAAAATATGAAAGAATCGTCACTGAACACTGAACTAGCAGTAAATAAAATATATTCTTCCAAAAGTTTTCAAATATCCTCGGAAATATCGAATATTTATGTCCACTTTCCACTTTACGTTGACTTTAAGAAATGAAAAAAGCACACACAAACACGTAATGGTCTCAAACAAAGATATAAATGATATTTTTACGTCGATGAAGCAATTAATAGTTGATTAAAATACAATATAAACACACAACTACACATAACCTAATGCAATACCGGCCATATTGACATAAGTAAACACAAGAGATATGACATCACACGTATCATCGGTATCGTTCGGAAATCCTCGGGTTGTGGTCGGAAAGTGCATTGAAATTTGAATTTTATTTTAAAATTTGGGAGTAATTTCCAATGGAAACTGGTATATTTCCTATTATTAGTAATTTTTGATATCATAGGTCTGTTCCAACCGCAGTCAGAAACTGTAAGAAACGATCAGAGAATAACTGGTCACGGCAAACAAGGAGTTTACGTTCGCGTAATTCCTATCACTGATTGCGATGGTCGACTATTCTCTGATCGTTTCTTACAGTTTCTGACTGCGGTTGGAACAGACCTAATATTTACTATTATAAATTAATATCCAAGCAAAATATGAAATATGCGTGTACTCTATTGTTCCAACTTATCTCTGACAATTGAATATTGCACTATTTATATTCACTAATTCACTATCTGTTCACTCACTGTATACTGGAACTGTTTACCGATTCACTGTATACTGAACAGCTCCTCAACTCACTCGAAAACCCGCGTATATATAGTACTTCGCAACCCTAGACCCTTCTTGCATTTACCACCTCTGTGTATGCGGATCTTCCAGAACAGTTGGGAATAAACTATCGTATTACTCTGTTATGGAATCCTCTAGAAAGGTCGCATTCTCCAAGATTTATAGTTCACGACAGCTCCGGCTTCTGAATCACATTATTGATCATCTATAATTTTTACCTATCAAAAGACTCGAAAATTTTCCTGGATTTAGGCCTGAAGCCTAGGGCGGATAATTTTGGAAGGCGCAATATTTTTAAGACAGCTAAGATTAAAGAGGGATTGTGTTTTCTGTATCTAACAAAAAGAATTTAAAAAACTTTTCTTCATTACTAGCATATTATTTATTTACGAAATTAGAAAGCTCTTCTTCTTCATGTTTTTCATTCAACATTTGCTTGCTCTTGATTATTTTATACAGACATATACAGGGTGGGGCAATCTTCTGACATCGGAGGATTACATTGTTGTGGTGAGAGATAGAACTTCATAGTTTTGTGTGAGCTAATACAGTTACTTAGGGCACATTTTGAAAATACTTTCGATTCTACAGGGTGTTCCAAAATCACGTAGCAGCACAAACTTACATTTTTTTAAATGGAACGTACTATATTTTGTTTAAGAATCGAAAAGATCTCACCGAGAGCGTTACAAAAATATAGCACTCCAACATATTATAAGGGTGTTTTACAAAGATATGGCCAATTATTAGCAAAAAAGACCTCCTTTTTAACACTCTGCAGAACAGTAAATTAAAATAAATCAACAGGTCTTTGTGTTCAAATGTCATACACACATCATTGGCTGTGCTCAGTATTAATTACTTTTTTCATCTGTGGCTTCTTTAATACAGGGTGAAACAAAACGCAAATCAAGCAATATTTCAAAATTTTTAAATGAATCACCCTATAAGTCTTTTTACAATTTGTTAGTACAATTAATAAACTTTCAAACGATGTAGTAAACTAAGGGCATTAGTTAATGAAAAATCGTAGATATTTTATGATAATGGTCAAAAACAAGTATTTTACATACACAAATTGAATGGTATTAAATTTTTACATGCAACATCTTGTGAATTTTAACATTTCTAAGGCATAAATTCTAATCGTAATTTTGGATGCATCTACAATATCTAATCAATGAAATAAAATGTTTTGCTAATAAAATACTGAGTAGGTACCTGGTATTACCAAAAATTTCAAATTTATTCATGTTTCACTTTCAAGAATTGTTATTATAGGCTTGTTTGAGAATGGGCGAAACATAATCAAGCCATATTTTTGATTATATCAAGTGGGCTACTATCAACATAGTATCTACTAATAAATGTCAAAGAAATATTGCTGTATTCTTCGTTTGTGTTTAGGAAGTTGATTCAAACACAATAGTTAACTTGTGGTTCCAACAAGATGGAGCATCTGTATATCAGAAATTTTACCGACAGGTGATAGGACGTGGTGGACCAATTTCGTGGCCTCCTCGATCTCCAGATCTCACACCGATGGATTTCTTTTTATGGGGATACATCAAGCAACTTGTGTATCAAACGTAACGCATTTTCCACAATAACTCCAGCTATGTTGGAAAGAGTAAGATCCTCGTTTTTGGAAAGAATTGTATGGAAGTAAATGATCGCCATTTTGAACACTTAGCATAAACTACTATACTTTTTATAGAATGTCAATGTTCATTTATGTAAATATGAGTGTTCTTATAATGTTGGTTTTCATAATTGTTAGTTTTTCAAAAATAGAAAAAGCTGGAAAATGAATTACAAGCTTGCATTTTACATAACTAAGATATACTGTTTGTGGTGACTTGAGTAATTATTTCGTAAAGACTACAAACTGCTTTTATATTTATTAGTACCTACTATAATGACATTAGCCTACTTACAGTAAACAAAAGTATTTCTTCCAACATTATTCCTTCTTTCCTTCCTCTAATGGTAAGAGTAGAAGTCAAAGATATCTTAGATGCATCCAAAATTACTATTAGAATTTATGCCTTAGAAATGTTAAAATTCACAAGATGTTGCATGTAAAAATTTAATACCATTTAATTTGTGTATGTAAAATACTTGTTTTTGACCATTATCATAAAATATCTACGATTTTCCATTAACTGTTCTGCAGAGTGTTAAAGAGGAGGTCTTTTTTGCTAATAATTGGCCATATCTTTGTAAAACACCCTTATAATATATTAGAGTGCTATATTTTTGTAACGCTCTCGGTGAGATCTTTTCGATTCTTGAACAAAATATAGTACGTTCCATTTAAAAAAATGTAAGTTTGTGCTGCTACGTGGTTTTGGACCACCCTGTAGAATCGAAAGTATTTTCAAAATGTGCCCTCAGTAACTGTATTAGCTCACACAAAACTATAAAGTTCTATCTATCACCACAACGATGTAATCCTCCGATGTCAGAAAATTGCCCCACCCTGTATATGTTTATATATACTGTTACGAAAAAATAAGGGCGTCAAATCATCTTGGGCCTAGGGCCTGGGGCTAGGGCCGTAGTTAGTAAAAAACTATTTCTGCAAGACCAATAAGACCAAGATTACAAGTATTCGAGACCAAGACCAAGACAGAATATGCGAGACCTAGACCAAGACTACAAGTATTTGACCAAGACCAAGAGTGGACAAACAAGCCCGAGACCGTTACCCAGACTGTCTTGGTAATGTTCTTGCTTTGCTCATCACTGAAAAGAATTAGTATTAGTAATACTAATATCTATCCCTGGATTCAGTTAACAGCAAAAGCGAATACATGAACAATAGCAAAACAAATACAAGTAATATTTAAATTGGAACTTTCTTGTCGCCCTAGTCTCGAACTTCAAAAATTGTGGCGTTATTTTTGATATTTTTGGTTTTCCAATAAGGTAAGCGAAAACCTTTTTATGACATTATTTCACAGTAACGGATGTACGTTAGGTCAGAGATCATCCATCACCAAGAGGGCGGAAATTTTATAACGCCACAATGTTTGAAGTTTTTATCATGTGTCAATTGATTACTTTGACGTTTCACATATTTTTTTCAATTAAACGTCAGTGCATTTCAAAGTCGAAAAACAGTTGAGTGTCATGTAAACAGGAAACGCTTTAGCAGTCCTTAACTATCTATAATAATAATCTTGGGCTGCTAAGCTCATTATCTGTCCTTGTGACACAATATACAATATCCTCTGAGGTTGAATAAGCTATAACTATAGCAATTAAATTACAAAAACAATGTTATGCATATTTTATTGAGAGAATGACTTTCAGCACGTGTGGGGCTGCTGAAACACGTGTCTATAAAATATTTGTTTCATTTGTGTCAAGGAAATAAACATCAGGAAAAAAAGATTTTTTCTTGAAAAATATAAATTTATTTTTAGAATCTAATCAACTTTCACAATTAATAGTGTTAATGTCACGATACGTATGTTTACTTAAATGTAATATCAGCGACTGTATCTAATTAAAAATTAAAATTAAATCAACAATAAATTCACATTTTTTTATTCATTTTTATCAAAAAAATTACTGCAAATTTGTAAAATTACGGTGTATATTCGAATAAATAAAAATTATAAATGTGAACTTGCAGTCGTAACATTTCCAACTGCTGCAATTACTTCGATTTCTACAGCTGCATTTAATGGTAAAACACCAACTTGGAATGCTGTTCTGGCGGGAGGGTCTTTATTGAAATCTGTAACAGAAAATGTTTTGCTCAAAACTGCTAACCACGTAACTAAATCATCTGAAGCCAGTGGTAAATTCAACGTATTTATTACTTTAAAGGATCAAATACTCAGAGTACACTTTCTTTATACATATACAGTGATGGGCAAATGTGTGGAACCAAGTAAATATATCTGGAATTATCAGAGATATCAAAATGAAATTTGGAAAGTGTATACTACAGTAGATTACCTATTTGTTTTTATAGTTTGTAACAATTTTGAACTTCCGGTTTTACCGGAAGTAATGTCGATTTTAAAATTTGCAACGGAACACCCTGTATATTATTTTAGTTTCTGATGAAACATTTTATTACGAATACAAAAATATCGGGTTCGATTTTTTTATTTCAATACCTACCGAGATATTAACAGAAAAGTAACTAAGGAAAGGAAAAATCTAATAACCATTGAAGAAATAATCATAATTATTAACTGAAACTTAGTGATTTTCAAAACATTGAAACTTAACTTAACTAAAATAAATGTATTAGATGTTCAAACTGAGCACCGTTTACTTCTTGACAATAGGCAAGTCGGCTTGTAGATTCTCTAGTAACATTAGCTATTTCTTCTGGTGAAATTCTCTGGATCTCTTGAGTTATTGTTGCAGCTAATTCTTGCAAATTATTTGGTCTATCAACATAAACCTTAGACTTCAAATAATCCCACAGAAAATAGTCTAGAGGATTAAGGTCGGGACTTCGTACAGGCCATTCATAAGTACCCCTTCTTCCAATCCATCTGTGATGAAATGTCGGTAGGTATTGAAATAAAAAAAATCGAACCCGATATTTTTGTATTCGTAATAAAATGTTCCATCAGAAACTAAAATAATATACAGGGTGTTCCATTGCAAATTTTAAAATCGACATTACTTCCGGTAAAACCGGAAGTTCAAAATTGTTAAGAAATATGAAAACAAATAGGCAATCTATTGTAGTATCCACCTTCCAAATTTCATTTTGATGTCTCTATTAATTCCAGAGATATTTACTTAGTTCCACACATTTGCCCATCACTGTATGTTACTGTAAAAGTAGATATTGCGGCAAATGTACACATTTTCCGGTAAATGTGCACATTTGCCTCCTCGTTTGGGTGATGTGCGTTCAACTAACATTTACATTTTCAAAGACTGGAAATGTACATTGAATTCTCAATGACCATGTCGTTTTGGTAAATGTGAGTAAATGTGAGAAAAAGGGGAAGGAAATATAATCATCACATTCTCCCTTCCCCTTAAAAGATATCCACTACTTTGCAACGAACATCAAGTTATTCAAGAAGGGGAAGGGAATATAATCATTGGAATCACCCTTCCCCTTCTTGATTAACTTGATATGCGCGTTACAAAGTATTGAAAAATATCCAATACTTTGTAACACGCATATCAAGTGATTCAAGAAGAGGAACTGCTAATTCTATGATTATATTCCCTTCCCCTTCTTGAATAACCTAGTTTGCATTACAATGCATTCATCACTAAAGAAGTGCGATCAACATTTCTTGCTCGAAATCAAACTTAAAAATCAATAAGAGAAAGAAATATATTTCAATAAGTTCAACGTAAATGATTATATCCAATTTTTATATTTTAAAAATAGAATAGAGCAATACACAGTATTATTCTTTTGGGTTGTGATCAAGAACCCAGACACTTGAACTAGCTTCGTTGGTGAAAGACTTTTTAGAAAAAAATAACTAAATACATATACTTTGTTGAATCGTATGACTCGCGTGATAAGACTGCATTTGACTATAAATGTGTCCGTCTATCCGGCTTGACTCAACTTCCCTATATGCCCGCTCCTCCACCCTACTGTTACACCACTGCTAACAACGACAAATACTGAACAAACTATTATAGAATGCATTTATTTATCTCTCAATACTTACATTTGTGATACACTTCCGTAACCGCACCAAAATCTTTGATGTCTTTAAGATAAACGGTCGTTTTTAAAACTTGATTTAAATTTGAATCTCCCGCTTCCAAAACATTCTTGATATTCTCTAGAGCTTGAATAGTTTCCGGTACTACTCCTCCTTCTACTAATTTATTTGTTTCTTTTGAAATTCCTAAAGATCCAGATAAAAACAGGAGGTTATTGAACGAAACTGCTTGACTGAAACAAATGTGTGAACTTAAGTAGGTATTCAAAATTAATATTCATCAAACTTAAAAAGCGAAATAGCTCATATCTCCTTAAATTTCGATATTATATTGATACTTTTTTGCATACCTGTAGACTGGTACCACCGGAGGTGGTGCTTTTATTGTAGAAATGATTTTCCTTACAAAGTTCGTCATATTGTTCACTTTAACTAATGAACTAATTGGTTAATTTTCAATTGATGAATGTTCTCATTACTAAACAAATTCTAGTTATCACAGTAGGTCAATAAAACGATCAGGTGCGTCGGACTACTAAAATTTAATTTGGGGTTTTGAAATTGAAAAAATGTGGTTACAATACATAAGTTGGCTATCTAAAATTGGCAACTTGAAAGTATTTTTCGTGGTTTCGGACAGGCTATAATTTTTGTTATCTTAGAGAGGATATAAATGATGAAAACAATAACTCCAGTCAGTTTTTGTGCCCCCAGTCGTACTTGCTTATATCAGGAAAATTGTCTTCTCCACAAATTCTTTCTCAAACCTTTTTGTATACGTTGAACCGTTTTTAAGATAGATGGCGCAGAGTGTAAAAAGCGCTCAGCGCTATAGGAGCGGGTAAACATACAACACGGCTCTTTCAACTGCGCATGACTCAAGACTTGCTCAAGATGTGAAAACGTGGCCCACTACGTCAAATTTAGTAGATGAGGTGCGCATGCGTCCAAGCAGCCTTTAACCTTCTATTCGATGTGACTGATTGTGAGCTGATTAGCGCAGTTGGTAGGGTATTGAACTTACAACTCAGAGGTCACACTTTACGCGTTTTCGGAAACTTACTCGGGTTGACACGATCCCTAATCTGTACGTTCGTTTACCTAACCCGAGTTGCCTACCCGTGTTCGGAAACTTTCGAGCTGCTGACTGGATGACTGACCCAGGTTCATTTTTCGTAACCCACCTCGAGAGGTAGGTCGGTAGAGACGCTATAGGCTATAGGCACCGCATGCGCATTACTGAAGGGTAATATAACATAACCTAATTCTTTTGGTGGTAACGAAATATATTGCTTTCATCAAACATGAACAAAAGGGACCTTGCTACATTAACGGCGTTGGCATTTGATTATTTTTTCGAAGATGATGATGAAGTTGAAGAAGATATGTTTTGTTATGACGTTAGCTGTCAGATCAAAAACGAAACCTATTAGTTCGTAAACTACAGCTCCCGGGTAGGTGATCGGAGTGATTCATCACGTGACTTCTCTGGATCGAGTTAGTGAGCCGGAGTAAGTTTCCGAAAACGCCTTTTGATCAACCGGGTTTGGGCCTGGGTTTTCTTGTTTTTTTAGTTTTCTATTTCTTATTTTCTGATATTTTCATACATGGTTACACTTTGATCAACCGGGTTCGGGTCTGGGTTTTCTTGTTTTTTTTAGATACAGGTACAAGCCCCTCCCTAAATATGACGTCACACTAATGTGGCGTATTATTATGTTACTACTAAATTTGGCAAAGTATTGAGTCATGCGCAGTTGAAAGAGCCGTGTTGTATGTTTACCCGCTCCTCGTACCTTTAGGGTAAGTTAAGGTCAATCGTGAATCCCAGTCTATTTTTCGGTTTTTTTACTTAACTATAAATTTAATATCACTCAACTACCTTCTTCATACAAACAATCAAGTATTAAATTGAATCATTTTAAATATGCAATGGACATGCACATGCATGCCCCAATGCGTCCTCTTATTATTCAAATGTCAATGAAGACAATGCATATAAATCTGAAATTTGTAGGGCAATTAATGTCAATGATAAAGAGGTAAGTGATAATTGGAATGAGTCTGAAATTGCTGGCCGATCGGAAGAAGAAGACGACGATAAAGGAGATGAAGATTTACGGTTATAAATAAAAACAACATCAAAAGAAAACATTTTCTTCATTTTTCCCTACACAAAATCCAATTATTCGAACAAGATTAAAATATATTAAAAGTATGGAACCACCTAAGTATCTCCTCAACTGTTTGATATTTTCAAATGAAATTGCTCATCCTCTTCCAAGAAGATCCGAGAAATTCAAAAATTCTATCAAATTTGATGTACCATTTCCGGTTTAGCCGGAAATGCATATCAACTTTGTTATTTTAAATAAAACACTCTGTAAATTTTTACATTTTTGAATTTCTTGTGAAAAATCTGCATACAGTGAAAGTTTCCATTCATATTTTCATTGAATAATTGAGGCTTTAATCAATAATTTATCGTTTTTGACTTAGTTAGCCATGAATGGGATGTCAAACGGTGAGTAAGGCAAACTTAATTTATGGAAACCAAAAAAAAACTTGTCAAAAGGGCGTAATTTTGAACATTTATTATAATTTTCTCAATTGTTTTTTTTTATAAATAAATTGTTATGTTACCAAATTTTAAGGATGTTTCCATAAATAAAATTGCCTCACTCACAGTTTGACATTCCGTCCATGTCCAAACTAAGTCAAAAATGATAAATTATTAATTAAAACCTCAATTATTTAATAAAAATATGAATGAAAAGTTTTACTGTATGTAGAATTTCACAAGGAATTCAAAATGTAGAAATATACAGGGTGTTCTATTTAAAATAACAAAGTTAATATGTATTTCCGGTTTAACCGGAAATGGTACATCAAATTTGATAGCATTTTTGGATTCCTTGGAACTTCTTATGAGGGGATGATGAGCAATTTAATTTAAAAATATTAAATCGTTGAGAAGATACATCTTTTTAGTCACTCGTTTCAGAAAACTTGTAACTAAAGGAACGTTTTTGACACTTGGTACTTAATATACTTTTTTGCGCGATCGATCTTTTTTGTTTATTTACAGCATCGGTTGTCAGGTTGATAGGTTGTGTTTACTGGTTTCTAAGTCTAACACGTCGGTAAGTGATTTACTTACCGTTCAGACGTCGGTAAGTAAACTATGTCTAAGCCCTACATACATTTAAGTTGTCCTAAATGATATATTACTTCATTCATTACACAAAAGAAACAAAAAAATTGGGAAGATTGATATTTTTTAATGAACAGAATCGAATAGAACAATATAAAAAGTAATAAATAGCATGAAAACAATTTCACCAAAATGCAAATTATATTTTAAACTGATCGAGAAGTATAAATCAGGGTAGGGATCTCCGAACGAGCGAGGGTACCGCCACCTAGGGGGTCGGAAATATACTAAAATTGCGGATTTAATGAGAACATGAAGAGAACTGTAACGCCGTTGAAAGATACTTCCACCTGCTGCCACCCACTTCGACTGTTTAACTTAACCTAATAATCACTTGTTTGTAGACGTGTCATGGACGTGTCAAGTCTAAATTATCTACCACAAAACAGTCTAACCTATAGAAGTGAAAGTCCAATAGGATTACCTAGAATGAAAAAATGAGGTGTCGAACCCATCCACCTGAAGCGCTAGTTGCAATTGAGTTGTCGAAATAGGCAAGGCAGCTGAGGCCGAAAAACAGACTGAGGGAAGAAGAATTTCAGCGATCGCTGTGGATGGGTTCAGAACTATTTCATAACGCTTTTTTTAATGGAAGTTTGTTTTTGAATGACTAATGCCCGATTTCACTAACCATTTCCTAAAGTCAGGTAATACCTAAAACGAATTCAGGAATTCCTAAATGCAATTTACATTTCCGCACGCGCTAAGTAATGCTTAAGAGTGATAATAATACGTATTTCCCATCACTTTTTGATCAATCCTGAAAGGATTGTAGGAAGAGCTTTGCAAGTGAGGCTCTTTTTGGTCCCAATAACAATATATTGAGGTTGAAAATATCTGTTGCAAACTTTGTAGGATTTATAAATCTGTTCAGCGCTTAATTCCTTTAGTTTTGGATTGCGAATAAAGGCAACCCATTCATTCAACAACAAAGGGTCATGTTTGGGAAATCTATGTCGTTTCGATGCAATTTCTGTACACCCACGAACGCAACACTTCACACCAACCATTATAAATATTATGAACTTGATAAGACTCACAGTACCTAATTGAAACACCAATAACAGCAGCAAATGGCAAAAGGAAACAATCTATAAAAGACAATGGTGACAAAGCTATATGACAGCATGACAGCTTAGATGAATTTTGAAATCTTTTCTTCTTTTCGTGCTAAAGGCATTAGCTACCAGGCCTGTTCCGACAACACAATTGCAACTAGCGCTTCAGGTGGATGGGTTTGAAACCTCATTTTTGTATTCAAGGTCATCCTATAAACTTTCACTTCTATAGGGTAGACTGTTTTGTTTTTCTGTGGTTTTGTGTTATCTACGTTGTTGGCGATTTTGTCAATTTTGTGCCTTAGTAGTAAATTTTCCAAGTTATTGTATATATATAATATTTTGTTTAGGTCGGTGTGTTAGTTTAGTTTAGTGTGGACTTTTTTATATATAGACAATGGCAACAAAATGTATAGTTGAGGACTGTAGGTACTGTGAGGTGCACCCGGTAAGTTTTTTTTAATAATATAAAACATGTTTAATTAACTGAAAAGTGACAAAATATTGAAGTAGTTACTCTTTTATACAGCTTTAAACTTCCGAGCCATGAAGAACAACGTTCGGTTTAGCTGGAGAGAAGTGGAAACCTCTTTTTGGATTTAACAGGGCACAAAAATTGGAGAATTTGCCCTCGTCACTTTGGCCAGGACTGCTTTGTTAGAGTAGAAAAAGGCAAGGGCATGGTATTGAAAAGGTTTTCTTTGCCATCCCTGTTTTTGCCTGGTAAGTAAATTTTTTTGTACATATATTTATTGAATGTTATTATATTAGAGTGTTTTTTTAGATTACAATCCAAAGGAGGGATCTGATTTTTTGTTTCCCACTATGGTACCCTCACAGGTAACAGCTCTTCAGCAAAATAAAGGTATTTATTGTTGTAAGTTTGATATAATTTAACTGATACAAAGTTTCTGTAGATGCGATGAAAGAATCTGTTTTTTATTCCCCAGTTGGGAAGGTGACAACAACAACCAAAACCTATTCAAGGGAATTGATTAATGGTGAGTTTTTTTGCAACTCGTTATGATACAATTTTGGCAGTCATACAATGTACCTAAGAAATATTAACATAATTTTTATGTTACAGCTATTCCATCCACGAGCCGGGTGTGTGAGGAAGACATTTTGCAGAGCATCAAGCCATTATCAAATAATGGTATGTATCAATTAAAATATCTTCTATATGTGTCTTTTGTTATATTATTTGATTTGTTTAATTTCCATAAAAAACAAACTGAATAACATGTTTTATAGTACTATATTAGTAAATGATTAAATTGTCTACAGATACTGCAAATATGTATGCTCCACCTCCCAGAAGTAAAAAAAAGAATTTCTCGAAGAAAGGTACAAGCGTTTTTCAAAGGTCAGTAGTGAGCTATATGAATAAAAATATCCAAATTTAATTAGATAATATAATATATTAGTCATGATAGTCATAATCATAAGCAAACTAGAAATGGATGTGTTTCATGTTTTCTTCAATATACATCTGCCGATCTGTCCACAGAAACAGTTGCTGATAGATAAAAATATTTTTTTATTTGTACGAGACAATGTTATTCTTAAAAAATATCTTTGAAATGAGTACATTTAACATTTAACTCAAATTACTTTCTTTATTTGCAGAAGCCGAGGCATCAACAAAAAAAGATTTTTACAAGACAGTGACCCTCATAAAGCGCCTTAGAGCGAAAAATGTTGACCAAAAAGATATAAAACATTTTGTGAAACTAGTTACTGAAAAGGAAGGATTAGTGAACATCTTGGGTAATTACTCGAAAGTGGCCCTCAATTTTTTTGAATCAAATCTGAAAAATTTGCGTATGAAGCCCAAGGGGCGTAGGTTCTGCCAAGATGACAAATTGTTTGCACTGTCATTGTACAAGAAGAGCGCCCGAGCATATCGCTTCCTGTCCAAGTTTTTCAGCTTACCATCTCGGAAATCTTTGAACAAAATCCTGAATAGTGTATCCTTTTTACCAGGTGTAAATGAACACATTTTCACACATTTAAAGATCCAGGTCAGTAAGCTGGGGGAGGAGGACAGGTATTGTGTTTTAATGTTTGATGAAATTTCTCTCCATCCTCATTTAAAGTATAATCTGAAAACACATTCTGTAGATGGGTTTGTGGACTTAGGTGTTAGGAAGCGAAGGTTACAGTTTGCTGACCACGCCCTAGTATTCATGGCAAAAGGTATTCGTAACCTTGGAAGAACCCATAATTTTGGTTTTTGTGAAGGTACCACACCAACAGTCGACTTGGTGCATTGCATCAAAACGATTATTGGAGAATTGCAGGCGATCAGTATCACTGTGATCGCTACTGTATGTGACCAAGGTGCCACTAATCAAGCTGCCGTGAATCAATTAGTAGGACCTAGTCGCACTGGGACCCTAACTTACACAGTTGGAGATCCTTCTCAAGAGATCGTTCACCTTTATGATCCCCCCCATTTATTAAAGGGGATCAGGAACGGTCTTTTATGTGAGGATCTTCAATACGGGATGAACGGCAGCAACAAAGTGGCATCTTGGTCGCATTTATCTCGATTATATGAAATCGATCGAATGCAAGGACCATTCAAGCAATGCGTTAAGTTGACTGATGAACATGCCCATTTTTTCATTATCTTCTCATATTTGTGTATTATGTATTTACTAAAAGTTATGTGTTTGAAAACAATACCTCCTTCTCCTATTTCAGTGATTATTGATTTTTATTGAATGTTTGTGAATTTTTAACTTCAATATGTTATATTTGATTATTTTTGTACTCCACAATATGCATCTTTTTCTGTATTTCAACAATAACGGTGAGAGGGTCACTGTTCCACTATTTGTTGTACTTTGCGTCTTTTCCTGATCACTGTTAATCATAAACTTATTAATGCTTCTTACCTTAAAAAATCGTTTTACCTTACTTCGTATACGATTCAAAATAATTTACTACATTTATTGTTCTTCCTGTTTGTCATTAAAAGATGTAAAAAACGTTTTATTTGCTGTGTACTTTTTATTTTAAATAAAATATATAAACTTGATGATTGTTGCTTTATTTTTCCCACTCCAGGCATTATATGGTTCATTTTTTGACATTTCATTTAATTTAACTTGACTATTTGATTGCTATTATAGTGATATCAATCAAAATGTTGAGTTACTTTGAATGAAATTTCAAAAAATGGACCATAAATGCCATATTGCAATAAAAATAAAATCACAGTAATTTTGAATATGGCGCCAGCCGCGAAAAACTGTAAATTTACAGGAATCTTCTTTTTCTACTGTTAGCGGAGATCACAACCATGTCAAATGTGTTGGAGTTTCATTTCCGACCTGTAAGATGGCGCCACTGGTAAAATTAATTCGTCATTTGAAGCGCCACGGGTCAGATTCCCATCTATCAGTGTTATGTTATCTATGGTATAAATGTCACTTTTGACATTTCGTTCATTTCGAAGAAATTAAAATTATTTTATTCGAAATTCGAATATTTCAATACGATCGCGCAAAAAATGGTATAAGCATTTCGAACGTTAATGGTAATACCGGTCTCCAGCAAAATTGCTGTCGAAAACAACCCTTACCGTTCTTGATACTTACTATTTATACGCAGGAAAAAAACATAGGTAATTAAATTGTATTATTTTAATTATTTGGACAAAATAACAGAAAATGACTGACGCGTCATTTAAAATCAAATGATTAAAAGTGATGGTCATTTTGAACATTAAGTTTAATGGTAAAGTACGTTGAAAAATATATATTCTAAATATTATGTGACATTATTATCTTCATTATACGTAAAGTTTTATGATAAACATTATCAAAATTTTACATCTTAAAAGTTCATTTTCTCAGTTATGATGAGCCAAATTAAAAAAACAACTCCATTTTTCTAAGCAAAGGACTAAAATCCCTTCCCAACAAGGTGCCAAACGACCCCTTTCTTATTTCAAATTTTCGAGGGGGTGCTGGATAAGGATAATATTTTCATACTGTACACTGTCAACTTAAGAATAAAAATCGACCTATTATAGGTTTTGTCACACTAAAATTTAATTTATTTTATACATATTGTGTTTCATGAATGACTACGCTCACTCCACACTTCTCGCCCTGTATCTTAAAAACGATTCAATTTATAATAAACGGTTTTAAATAAAGCTTGAGGAGAATTTAACCATCTACAGTTATTATAATAAAGCCAAATACGATTGGAGGAGGAGAAAACTGGATAATCTTAAAAAACTGATTTTAGTGACCTTCTACCAGTTCTACCTTGAATATCTAAGGACGCTCAAACGTTAGCATATGTAGCTTTTCAGACAACGTTTGCAATTAATCCAGTCATTATTGACATTCGAAATCGAAAATTTAACTATAATTCCAAAAGTTTTCAAACTTCGGTCAAGTGAATGGTACATTGAGACGACAATAAATCTCATTTTGCAACCTTGCATTGCAATTAAATTAATTTTTGCTGTATGGCCGTGAAAAAAATTCCAAAAGTTCTGCAAACTTGGGGAAGTTTTCGATATAATATTTCATATCACGTATCTATCAATCATATCAATCAATCTAAGTGTACGGAACATTTTTTGTTATCAAAAATTAATGTTTTCTTTATTAAACTGAAGGAAAACGTTCCAAAAGTTCTGCAAATTTAACAGATCTATCGGAAAAATATACCGAGCGACTGTACAAATTTGCAACATTTTACGTTGACCAGAACATGTTTATTTATAATTTTTTTTAATTCGTGGTCATTTTTTCGAGCAAGGCGGTCTCGGAATAATTACAAAAGTTTTGAAACTTGGTTGCAAACATTGAAAACATCTATTCTGAAGCATTGACAAATTTGCAACCTCATACGCGATCCGGAACTTTATGCAATTTGCAAAAATGTAATTTTATAATTTTTTCACTTTCAAGAAAATTGAAAAGTCCCGGATCGCGTATGAGGTTGCAAATTTGTAAATGCATCAGAATAGATGTTTTCAAAGTTTGCAACCAAGTTTCAAAACTTTTGTAATTATTCCGGGACCGCCTTGCTCGAAAAAATGACCACGAATTAAAAAAAATTATAAATAAACATGTTCCGGTCAACGTAAAAAGTTGCAAATTTGTACAGTCGTTCGGTATATTTTTCCGATAAATCTGTCAAATTTGCAGAACTTTTGGAACGTTTTCCTTCAGTTTAATAAGAAAAACCTTAATTTTTAATAACAAAAAATGTTCCGTACACTTAGATTGTCTGCAAATTTAATACGTGATATGAAATATTATATCGAAAACTTCCCCAAGTTTGCAGAACTTTTGGAATTTTTTTCACGACCATACAGCAAAAATTAATTTAATTGCAATTTTAACAATGTTCCGGACTCCGAAACAGGTTGCAAAATTTCATAGTTTGTTTTTATACCATTCCCGACCTTACGTCAAAATTTGAAAACTTTTGGAATTATAATCAATTGATTGTCTTGACTGACTGAACTAAATACTAAAATCTCGATTTCTCCTTAAATTAAGCTTATTATTCCGTTACATTACGAGGTCAAAACCCAAAAAGACTAAGACTAAATGATGAAAAATTTGTTCATACGTACTTAAACATTTTATTTTCCTTTTATGGTGGTACGAGTTGTTTGTCATTAATGTGAATAATATTATGACCCACCACTGGTTACAAGGAAACATTTACGCAAATATAATTATTTGACTATTTGTATTTTTATCAATTCTTAATCAAACTGATTTGTTACTTAATGAAAACCTTGCAAAATTGTTATAATTTAGATTTTGTTGGTTTGAATAGTAAGTACAGTGTGTGAAAATATTTTCGAAGGAGTTGTAGATTATTTAAAAAGAAAGAGTTTATATTCGAAGCTAGACTACATTGTTGGTTACAAAACAGCTTTCTGTTGATAAAGATTTATTTTTTTCAAGTTTCGTCTAGTCCAGAACAATTGAACGTATATATAGGGTGTTTTCAAATGACACTTACAACGTTTGCATGTAGATACCTCATGTAAAATTAGACATAATGATATGAGGATTGAGCACTTTTACTTTTCGAAATACAGGGTGTTAAAGTTTTGAAAAATTAAATGTTTCAATTCGATAACTTTAAAATGGATGGATAAATTGATTCGATACTTGGCAGGTTGTAGAAGGGCATATTTTGATGAAAAAATATTTTTCAATTTTTGATCCAGTGGTGTGTACATTTGGAAGAATATGTTACCTTTGACCTCCCATTTTTTACGCCACTGACTTTTGAAGCAATTTTTATTCAATTTTGTATTCCTCAATGTTTTTCACGTGAAAAACGAATAACCTTTACATATCTGAAACTTTGTAGTTTTCAAGATATTTAATGATTTCATGAAGTCTGCAAGATCACTTTTTAATAATTAATTTAAAAAAAAAGTTTCTTGAACTTTTTCAATAAGTACCAGTTTTTCATGGTTAGAATATGTAACAGGAACTTATTTATGAAACAGCAATGCATCTAAAACATTCGAAGAAGAATGTTAAAAATATTTGTCCAAACTTGTGATTTCATTAATAAAAGAATTGAGCAGCCAACAAGTTCCAAGAGATGTTCAAAATTTTGTAAATTCACATTTATGCATAATTTGTAACGTTTTCTCATTGGAAATCGCGTAGCTTGGAAAGACTGGCGATTGTCGGAAATAATGCTGTAGCTGCATGGATTCTTTCTATTTTTTTAAAATAAAATCAGTTTGGACAATTATTATCAACAATCTTTTTCTGTTTCATAAATTAGTTCCTTCTACATATTCCAACCATAAGTATTTGGTAGTTATTGAAAAAAATACAAGAAACATTTTTTTTTAATTAATTATTAAAAAGTGATCTTGCAGACTTCATGAAATCATTAAATATCTTGAAAACTACAAATTTTCTGATATGTAAAGGTTATTCATTTTTCACGTGAAAACCATTGAGGAAGAGAAAATTGAATAAAAATTGCATCAAAAGTAAGTGCCCTTTTATATTTAAAAACAACTAGGCAAATGTCAAATAAATTTATCCATCCATTTTAAAGTTATCGAATTAAAATATTTAATTTTTCAAAACTTTAACACCCTGTATTTCGAGAAGTAAATGTGATGCACCCCTTAATCCTTATATCATTTTGTCCAAACGTTGTAATTAAGTGTCATTTCAAAAACACCCTGTATAATTATTTTGATCGTAGGTACTTACCTGAGAAATGGAGGAGTTGGTGCATTTTTAGGCGAAGCAATAATTTGTCTTTCAAATTGTGCCATATTATGTAATACTGCTTGTATAAATATGAGATATCAAAATTCTAAAACAATCTTAACTAAAACAGACGACTTCAGTCCGAACACTTATATAATTTTCTTGGTTCTTATCAAAAACGTCGTTGCTAACTAGCTTTAAACTAAATAAGTTCAATATACCAGTGATTAAGAAAATATATTTAATTAAAAACAGAGCCGGATTTGTGAACAATTGATTTTTTTTAGAGAAGTACAAAAACATTTAATTGAAAGGAATACTTATATAAAGAGTGATCAACTTTTGTATGGAGAGATACGTCTATTATTGAAACCTGAAGTCTGACTTGGCTAGTTTTCATATACGAATTATACAGAGCATTTCAATGAAACCCATTTACAGTGGCGGATCTAGGCTTAGGCCCGGGCCCGGGACTAGTGAAAAAAATAAACATTTGTATATAAAAAACTCGGAAAATAATATAATATTCACGAAAGAAAAAGGGCACCATATCAAACCTAACCGACATAATTCACTTTTGAGAAAAAAATAAAAAACAGTTCAATAATTGTTGATGATACCATGTCAGAAGATTTGCTGGAGTTTCAACAAACATTGCGCTCATACCAAATGCATTTAGTCGATGTGGTGATAAATGGATATAAGGTGATAACGTCATCACTCATTACTTACCTTTGACATTTTTAACCGCGGTAAATATTCTGCTCCCGAGCTGTGTATATACCGTGGTTCTTTTAAATGCTATATATCCTGGTTATCACCTAGTTATTCACCTAAATGTTAGGGTGCTGTTAGTGGTCATTCAAAGTTATTTAGGCAGTCTTCGAGGGTGACATTTCTTGGTTGATAAAGGGCTAAAGCCAAGGTCAAAAAATATTAACCGCAGCTCAAACCGTTGGTTTAGCCTAAAATCAGCTCATGTAAGACGTTTAGACTATTCATTCATTCGTACGTTTGGGTTTGGCTCAACAGCCCAGGCACTTGAACTGAATCTTTTGTACCATTGTCCATGTTATCTACCTACTTCCATTCCAGAAGCTTCGTGTCTTCTATATAGGCCACCAGTTTATCTGAAAGGATCTTCAGTAGTTGTGATGGTTGTGTTATTTCCACTCCAAAGTGCTTCCGTCTGAGTTCTTGTAAGCTCTCACAGAAGCAGAGTATATGAGTAGGTGTTTCATCGTAGAGTTCACATTTTCTGTGCATATAGGTTCACTAGCTTTGCCCATCCTGTGCAGATGCTCAGTGGCGGATTAGGCTTATTGCCTGTCTGATATGCCGCCCTTTTAGATCAACAAAATTCTATATAATATTTTGATTCACAATTGTTATTAAAATATAGCTTTTATTTTTTACACGACTCATAATGAGAAGCATTAGGGACTGCTCTATTTTTTATTCAAATATAATTACTTACTATATAATACAAAATGTTTTTATTAAACTCTGCATAACAAATAATAATAAGCATTTTTTTCAAATTACTAGTTGACCTTCAATAGACAGTAATGCCAAAGCATTAAGTCTGTCTTGGCCCATACTTGCGCGTAAATAAGATTTAACCCTTTTCCAGGTGGAAAAAGATCTTTCTCCTGAACAGTTGGTAGCGGGAATACTCAAAAAAATACGCAGAGCAATGTCTACATTCGGATAAACATCTCGAAGTTTTTGAGAATGCAATACATTGTATATTTCTTGTGCGGAGCGTACATCTTCCGTATTTGCTAGGGAATCTTTGAGCTGACATGTAAATTTACTCGCAAGATTTTTCATTTCTATCGTATCTATGTCAGATAAATTATCAAAAAAATTAAAATTTTCGTAAAGTTTTTGATAAGCACTTTTACGTCCGGCCAATTGTACGCTTAAAGTATCTAAAATTCGGTAATACACATTGGCGTGACCAGATGAAGGTATTGTTTCATTCATCCTTGACTCATCTGCCTGAATGAGAACAAGATTTTTGAAAATCGAGGTGAAAACAATAACTTCCCTATTTTTTTTTAATCTTCGATTTTCAAAGAAAAAGCGGGAAGTTGAAAACCAATGAGTGATTTCAAATGCTTTATATATTTTATGTAAGAGTAATCTCATCAAAGATACAAAAGTGAAAAGTCATTTAGTAATTCGCAAAGAAGCTTATCAATTCGATTGTTCCTTTTTAATAACGTTATCCGACAATTAGACTATAATTGATTCCATCAAAATATTAATAATGCACCCTCAAATTGAAAAGTCAATAAAAAAATTAAGTATTTTATAGTCCATAGAAAATTTTTAATAAATTTAAAAAAAAAACAGAGCCAATTTAAAATTAAATTTTTGGTATATTTCTTCGGCTCTTAAATTTTAACGTTTTGAAAATTTTGCCGCCCTAGGCCCGGGCCTCACGGGCCTATGCGTTAATCCATCACTGCGGAGATGCTTCCTCATGTACAGTGTCCAGTCACCAGGTCGGTAACTGTTTTCAAATTTCTCTTACCCAGTTTCAACAGCATGGACGAGAGTTCTTTGTACTTATTCAGTAGACTCTTAGTATGGACGTGTCCTTGTGACAGCCTCCATTTGAGTTGGTGTTACCTAACTAGCCAGTTTCTGATTTCCCCTCTTATGTAATTCTTTGTGATTCCACAAAACGGTTCCGGACCTGTTAAGGCTCCTTTAGAGCCTTCTTTAGCTAGCTGGTCTGCCATTTTATCCCCTGCAATCCCTTCATGTACCGGCACCCATATTAGAGACACTTTGTTGTCTCTTGCCAGCATGTTAAGGGATTCGTTACAGTTTTTTTTATCAGTTTAGACCTAGTTGTCGGATTGCTGATAGCTTTAAGCAGAGTCTGGCTATCAGTGAATTAAATTTTAATTTTTTGTCCGGTATATCCTCTTCTGATGTTTTCATCAATGCAGGCTATAGCGGCAATCGTCTCTGCTTGAAACACAGTTGACAGTTGTTTGTCGACCTGGGCTAAGAGACAGTTTCTTTCTAGGTCCACTTATGCCAGCCCCAGTGCCATCAGATCAATCGGTGAACCAGATGATTTCCCCAGAATTACCTGTTCCCTGGGTGGGATGATGATTTCACTCCCTCAGTGAATATCCGGTGTCATGCTATCAAAACTCATGTAAACTATGTGTTCATCTAGTATTGTCCCAGTTATATCAGTGTGTCCTCGAACA
>CAJUYG010002466.1:1726-31803 GCA_910591675.1 Galerucella calmariensis | reverse complement strand
GTGTCTACCAAATAAAACCAATTTCAGTGGAAAGTTTATAATGCACATAATATGCAACACCTCAGTTGCCTCCCCTTTTCTGGTCCCTATCACCTGGCAGCCGCGTCCAAACAGGTAAGTTGGAATTAGTAATTGCACTCTTCTGTCTACCAATCGGAACCAATTTTAAAATAAAGATAATTAAATTACAAATAACGTAGTATTAGGTTGCTTGAGAAAATATGGTTATAGATAGTGGTTGTAAGACTTTTAAGTTGAAAAAACGGAGCGAGTAATACTGTGAAACAGAGAGACATTGCGCGCACTATTCCCTACTATAGAAAAGGACACAATACTACAGCTGTGCGCACAGGCACTGTAAACTATAGAAGAGCGCGCAGGTTTTATACCCACAGTAAAAACAAGGATGGATAAATTTACTATAGAGCAGTAATAATCAAAGACAAAAAAAATGTTTGACAGTGGAAGAATGTTGCTATTTGTATCACACTCAACAAAATCGGGTAATACAAATTTGAGAGAATGATTATGGATGTTTTCACGAAGGAACGGACACAAGAATGGTTTTTCACGCTTATAAGGCAGCAGCAGGTTCAAACATTTTAATCAAATCAGCAGACACAGATGTTTTGATAATTTTACTCGGCAATATGCATAAAATTCAAAACCGTCAAATTTGGCATGCAAGTTCATTGGCAAAGAAAAAGAATAGTAATGATCTTAATTGCATAAATTGTACGGAATTGGCATCGAAATTGGGATCTGATCTGCGTCTAGGTCTACCTGCTTTCCATGCATACACTGGTTCCGATTACACCGCAGCTTTTTACAACAAAGGAAAGCTAAGACCATTCAAGCTATTTTCGAAAAATCAAACGTATCAAAAGTATTTTTCTTCGTTAACTAATGAAACTGACATTTTTATTGACGAAAAAATGAAAGTAATTCAAGAATTTACCTCCGCCATGTATGGTATTAAAAATTGTAACAAAGTAAATGACGCCAGATATCAAATATTTGTTAAAACTTTTTCTGCGTAAAAAGATAATGGGAATTTCCTTAGAAAAGTTAAAAGTTTTGACTCGAACACAATACCACCATGCTGGGAATCACTCAAACAAAAAAATTTACGCACTATTTTTGTCAATTCAATGTGGTTACAAAGGATATGATGGAGACCAGACACCATTAAAAATTAATGATATTTTGGAAATGACGGAAATAGAAAACGACGAATCTTCTGCAGACCTGGAAAACCATACAACTTCCGGCGACTCTGATTCTGGATAATAATTATTTATCACTATGTTTTATATCATCATTTACTTTATTGTATTTATTGTCTAATAAAAAATTTTCTATTTTCCTGCTAAACATATATTCATAATTTTTTTTTAATTCATCCTTGTTATCTTTAATTTATTTTTATAATACTCCAGTTTACAAACTAACTACACAAAACACTGCTCTATACTAAACTATAGTAAACGCGCTCTTTTATAGTTTACAGTGCCTGTGCGCACAGTGTAGTATTGTGTCCTTTTCTATAGTAGGGAATAGTGCGCGCAATGTCTTTCTGTCTCACAGTATTACTCGCTCCGTTTTTTCAACTTAAAAGTCTTACAACCACTATCTATGACCATATTTTCTCAAGCAACCTAATACTACGTTATTTGTAATTTAATTATCTTCATTTTAAAATTGGTTCCAATTGATAGACAGAAGAGTGCAATTACTAATTTCAACTCACCTGTTTGGACGCGGCTGCCAGGTAATAGGGACCAGAAAAGGGGAGGCAACTGAGGTGTTGCACATTGTGTGCATTATAAACTTTCCACTGAAATTGGTTTTGTTTGGTAGACACGCCGGTGAACTTTTCAAAAAATAATAATTTTTTATAATTTTAATTAATTATAGCCTCGACCATTTCCCAAAGGGTTGCCATATCAAATTATGTTCTTAAACATATTTCCTTCAATAATATGTCATTTTCATCCGGTAGACAAATCGGTGAAGGACGATCTTGCTTCGGATCCTCTACTATATCTAAACTTATTTGATTACATCTTGAATTATAGTAGTTTACCTAACAAGTGCGGAAAGTGATACTTTTCCGCACGCCATTGCAGATGGCCGAACGACGCTTTAGCGAGTTCGGCCAGCAATCGCGTGCGGAAAAGTCACTTTACGCACGTGTTAGGTACACTATTTTTTCTACTATCATGCGAAAAATAACCCAAAAGTTAACATAAAGATACATTTCTTATTAAATGCATATTAACAAATTAATTATTATTATTTGACATTCATTTGATGAGGCTTATACCAGGGCCATTAAAAAATGATTGAAAAATAAGTTGTTTTTTTATTGAAAATTATAGCAGAATTCTAATAAATTTCTTAATTTTTCAGTCATTTGGTAAACTTGGATATACAAAATACATATTTTGAATATTCAAATGTCAGTATATTCCTCAAACGTCAATAAATTTACTTTCCGCACTAGTGCGGAAAAGTGACTCTTTCCGCACGCTTTTTAGTGCGGAAAAGATTCACTTTCCGCACGTTAGTAGAAAAAATATTTTTTAATCAATTTTTTAAATGTGAATCAACGATCGAAGAAAAAATAGTACTTATGTATAATTCGTGGGAAAAACATATTCCCAAAACCTGTGTTTCCAGACTCGTCGCTACGCTCCTCGTCTGGTAATTACCACAATCGTTTGGGAATATCATGCTTTTCCCACTTATCATACAATATACTATTCATTTTCCCCACTTTCGAATTTAGTGATGGACTCACCAGGAGGAATATGTATCTTTTCATTCCAAGGATAGATTGAACAGATTGAACCCTAAAGTTTGTACTTTTTTGTCACCGTCTTAGTTTTTGCAATTTTGTCTGGTGTGGAATATAATTTATACCGAAATGAAAAACCGTGATTCAACTCCTCTCGGAAAACTCTGGAAAGTTCGTCATGGGTAATAAAAGTTGAGCTACAGGTAGTTTCTCATTTTATTGTGTGAAGTTTTTCCCGTTGCTGTCTGGCATTAATGCTCACCCTTAATCTTGCAAACGTGAAGAGGCTTGTTACGAGAATGTATACCATTATTTTATTCGAAAACTTATGGTGCTGAATTTGAGTATAAGATGAAATTATTCTAGCATGAAATGTGTTGAATTATCCTTATATAACGCAATTCAACTTAATTACTAACAGTATTTGCGTGCTCTGAATTATATCAGCTTCACCCAATCTCCGAATCACAATTATGTTATTTGAATTTGAATGTTTAATGAGCATTTTCTTTGTCACTATGTATGTATATTTCGGCGATATTTACTGAAAACTAAAATATCTATCGTGCGCTCTTTTTTCTACTCAGCTGTTAAGAAAATTCCAAGCGAGTGGTAACTCCTTATCAAGACCTATTTCCCAGAGACATTTTCAGAATATTTGCAGGCATCATTTCAGTGGTCCTAGGTGTTGTGTCCTAGAATTTTGAATTGCTATTCAATACACAAGTAGGTGGTTGGATGTTTTTTCTTCCATTTCACATGATAAACATTGTTCCTGCTCCACTATTTTGAGCTTATTAAGCTGCTTTTGCCCAGTTTGTTCAGTTTCTTCAGTCATTCTCATGTTATTATGGAACTGATTACGCAAAACCTGAGGATTACAATTCGTCGAAGCATAACGAGCAGTAGTGAGCGAAGATTCAAGTACCTAATAGCCTTTTTGGTGTGCGTCAGCGATTGTTAATGTCCTTCTTACACATTACATAGGTTGAAATGGAAAAAAAACAGGTCTGTGATCAATCGTTATTTATCAAAATATCACAATATATAATAAACCGTTTAAATATATCACAAACATTAACCCTAATCTTTGACTAAAGAAAATTTGATTAGTTGATGTTTAGATTACGCGCAAGCGCGACCTATCTGCAATCGGGAGAAATTACAACATTAAATATAGAATACAGACAAACCTTTCATAGCGGTAATGTGTCTTACACCTTTTTCTACTGTTCTCGTCAGCTTTGTACTTTTTTGTTTACGGTTAACTATTATCCTTGATTATATTATGCCTAGATATAGTTTGTTCAACCATCCTTTGCCGTTATGTCATAATCGGTGACGTATTCTGCTGTTTTACGTATGTCTTATATTTCTTGAATGTTATTTTACACTTAACCTCAAAATTATAATCAATGGCATATGTTAAGAATTTTTTTCAAAATATGACAACTGCATTGTCAAAAGTAACAGATAAAATTTATGTCGACATAGATAAGAAATACGTTAATGACGTCATAATTCCGTCTCATCCATTTCATGAATGAGAGAGCAAGCTGGACAATGTATGACATAACGGCAAAGGATGGCTGAACAATTAATACACGGAAAAACATCAGTTCTGAAGTATTTTCAGTTAGAAAAAAAAGGTGGTAATTATTAGTTTCATAGCCTTTTTGAATTTGGCTGAACACGATCCTCATGATTTCATTCATCAAATTAGAGGTTACATATATGTTGAAATAGCGAATAAAATAAACGACATGCCGACAACCCGGATATACGTCACAAGCGATGACGCACACCGAAAAGGCTATTTTATAGGCTTTTTTTGGGAGTAGCTGTTTGAAACAGTTATGAAACACTTTATTTTTCTAACCATTTGTGACATCATACTTAATTCTGGTTCAAAAGAGTTCAAAAGTTATAAAAAGAGCGATATTGTTCAACAGGCGTAATTTTTGCCAAAACGAGCGCTAGCGAGTTCTGCAAATTACGCAAGTTTATCTTTATAACGTGTTTACGTACAACGTTTTATCTTATTCCGCGCTCTCATAATATTTAATAAAATCTTCAATTACAAATGATAATATTAAAGTGGATTCAAATGGTGTTTGTATTGTATTGTTACTATGAAGTATTCACCAGAAAATTGACTTACTTTAAATAGCTGTTTATAAATCTTAAAATACTATTGAATTGAAATAATGGGATAATTGTCAGTTTGAATAATGAAATAATTCTCAGTTTTGACAGTACCTAATTGATAAATTATCCTTTGCAACTTATGTGGTATCTTTATGTTGAAACTGAAACAGTTACGTGAAGTTTTTACAGAACTACTTTTCATAACTGATATATGAAGGTTATGAAAAATGTGACATTACCTTACGTCAAGGAGTGACTTTATATGTCACATTTGATAGCGGAATTGAATGAAAGTTATTTCATTGATGACGTACTATGACGTCACTTTTACTATTCCTCTCTGGGGAGTAGGTAATAAAGTTTGTTCAGCCATCCTTTGCCGTTACGTCATACATTGTTCAGCTTGCTCTCTCATTCATAGAATGAGAAATACGTCATTAACGTATTTCTTATCTAAGTTCGACATAGATTTTATCTGTTACTTTTAACAGTTCAGTTGTCATATTTTGAAAAAAATTCTTAACATATGTCATTGATTATAATTTTAAGGTTAAGTGTAAAATAACATTCAAGTAATATAAGACATACGTAAAACAGTAGAATACGTCACCCATTATGACATAACGGCAAAGGATGGCTGAACAAACTATAATAGTTAAAATAATACCCTTCTTGGTGTGCGTCATCGATTGTGACGTATATCCGGGTTTTCGGCATGTCGTTTATTTTATTTGCTATTTTGACATATAGCTAACCTTAAATTTGATAAATAAGATCATCAGGATTGTATTCAGCCAAATTCGAAAAGGCCATGCAATTAATAATTACCAGCTTCTTTTTCTAACTGAAAATACTTGAGAACTTTCAAAATACTGATTTTTTTCCGTGAAAAAATAAGTAGAAATTAATTTTTATCCCTAACTGACACAACAGAAAAAATTTGACAACTAGACAATGATTAATATTCACTTTTCATAAATAATAATTGACCGTAAACAACAAAGTACAGACCTGTCAAGAACTTTCAGTGTGACAGTATAAAAAGACAAGACTTATTGTCGCTACGAAAGTAACGCCTTCATAGTATTTTAAACTCTGCAAGGCTGCCTTTTTCGCAACCAGTGCGCAAAAGAACTTCACGTACAAGTGTCATACAAAACTTTATCTTCGACAACATGAAGAAAAAATAAAAAAAATATGCTCTGAAGGGGTTAAGAAACATGAAAATGAATTTTCTATAAGCAAATATATACAAAACGAATTCTAATCATTTGAATTCATATTTACAGTGAAATGAGGACAATTATTCAAATTACTGACTATAACATTCAGTAATTTGTCTTTTTTCAATTTAACAAATATTTTCCACTATATCTGACACTTCTGACAGCACAAAAGTTTATACAACAAACGACTAAATTCAAGGCAACTAGTTAATTACGTAGCTAAACAAGAGTGTTAAAATAAAAACCTCATTGAAAAAGCATTGGTCATCTACGCACGCTTTTGGGTGTTATAATGAAAGTCCCATATAAAAAGCCTAATTTTGAAGGTGGTCGTAGATAAAAGTACTTCTTCTCCATAGGGAGGAGAAGTACGACTTTGCTTCCTACAATGAGGCCAGGAAATGTATACTTTTTTTTTTTTTTTTTTTTTTTTTTTTTTCATTTTGGGAGCCGTTCAGATGCCGGGAGCACTGCAGCCTATTGGCTTATTGTACTCTGCTCCCATATTTAGTCCACCCATCCAGTTATCCCCGTACCTTCGAGTAGACGGTATAGGTCCATTGGATGTGTGCCATATACTTCAGGTGGCACATTGGCCTCTCCGAAGATTGCCCGTCTCCTCGAGTGCAGTGCCTCACAGTCAGACAAGATATGGGTCACGGTCTCGTTCTCCATGCCACATAGTCTGCAGCTGAGGTCCCCGTTATATAACCCCATTTTATGCAGGTGATCTTTTAACGGGGTATGACCTGTTAGATAACCTGCAATAATTCTTAGCTTATTCCTGCTGATATTCAGTAGTTCTTTGGCCCGCTTTGCACATGTGTCACCTATGAAGGTTTTGCTGTGTACCTGTTTCGGAGTGTTCCTCCAATGAAGTCTATGTTGGCTTTGTACCCATTTTTGTATTTGCGCTCGGACTACCTTTTTTGTGGTCCCAAGAGCTGGTTCTGGTCCAACATATGCTGTTGCTGAACCTCTTTTTGCGAGTTCATCAGCTTGTTCATTTCCAGAAATACCATTATGTCCCGGCACCCACACCAATCTTACTTTAATGTGGTCTGCCAGTTCATTTAGTTCTTTCTGACATTCTTCTACTAGTCTGGATGTTACCTTGCGGCTATTTAAAGCCGCAAGGGCTGCCTGGCTATCAGTTAGTATGTTTATCCTATGAGTGTCAGTCCTATATTTGTTAATTCTGACACATTCTAGGATGGCATAGATCTCTGCCTGAAATACAGAGGTATGTTTGCCTAGTGAGAAAGAGCCTTTTGTGTTTCTCTTTTCACTGTACACTCCTGCTCCTGTTCCTTCCCCTGTCTGTGATCCGTCTGTGTACCAGGTCTCTCCTCGGGGAAATTTCAGTCTGCTTGGGTCTTGCTAGTCCTTTCTGTGAGGTATTTCTACCTCATATTTAGGGCTTGGGAGAAGTTTAGTGGCCATATAGTCTGTTTTCATATCTAAAATGGCTTCACTTATGATGTCTTTAACAGATGTGTGTCCTGATCTAACTATTTTGTTGCTCAGATTATTTTGCTGCCTAAATAGTTGCATGCGCTCTCTGACCGTAGTACTGAATTTGCCTTGTGATATGATGACTAGATCGTCCGCATATCCTAAGACAGTATGGTGTTCCTTTTTGAGTCTCCTTATCAGTCCGTCCATTACAAGGTTCCATATTAGAGGAGACAGTACTCCTCCTTGTGGACATCCCCTTGAAACTCGGGCTGACAATGTTGTGCCCATCAAGGTTGAGAATATCGTTCGGTCATTCAGCATGCAGTCTATCCATCTGCAGCTTGTTTCGTCAATTTGCTTTTGACGAATTGCCCTAGTGATTACTTTGTGGGAGGTGTTGTCAAATGCACCCTCTATATCAAGGAAGGCTGCTAATAATACTTCCTTATTTTCGAGAGCGTACTCTATTCCTTGTACTAGGTGATGGAGTGCTGTCTCTGTGGATACTCCTGGTCTGTATGCATATTGATCCAGGTCGATCGGTCTTTCTACCAACGATCCTCCTCTAATGTGCATGTCCACCAGTTTTTCCAATGTCTTCAGTACAAATGACATCAGACTTATGGGTCTCAGGGATTTTGCTTTATTGTCACCTGTTTTACCAGGTTTAGGAATAAAGACCACCCTAACATTTCTCCAGACCTTTGGTATGTACCCTAGTCCCATACTTGCTCTAAGGATCGTACACAGTCTGCTGAGTATAATGCCGTCTGCCTTTTGCAGCATAATTGGATAGATCCCGTCCGGTCCCGGTGATTTATATGGCTCAAATGAGTTAATTGCCCATTTTATTTTGCTTTGATTAACCACTTCCCTAGATACTTTCCAACTTTCCTCGTTACTCCGATTTGGAGTCCTCGAGACCATTTGTTGTTCTGTATCTAATGGTTCATCACTTATTTTGCATTCTGGAAAATGTACTTCGAGAAGTTCTATCAGAGTTTCCTTCCCGCTTTGTGTATATCTCCCATCTCTTGTCTCTAATGAGTTAATTGTCCTTTGAGGATCTTTGGAGAGTATCTTTTGGAGTCTAGCACATTCAGAAGTCTGTTCTACCTCTTCACAGTGTTTCCTCCATGAGTCTATTTTAGCGATTCTCAGAGCCTTGTTGTATGACGTCAGAGTTTTCCTATATACGGTCCACTCCCCGTCTTTACTTGCCCTATTGAAGAGCTTTCGTACTTCCGCCCTTGAAACTTCAAGGTCGTTATTCCACCAGGGCACATTCCTGTTGGTTCTCCTTGTAGTTTCGGGGCAGTTGCGATTGAAGGTAGACACGATAGCTTTTTGGAATTGTTCCGCAGCTAGGTCTAGATCCACGCTGTTTCTTACCGTCTCTCTCACCCTTTGGATTTCAAGGCCTAGGTCCGCCTGATAGGCCTCCCAGTTAGCTTTCCTTGGGTTCCGGTAAGTTTCAGTTTCAGTGCTAAAACCTGTTAATGTGTAGCTTATGTGTCTGTGGTCCGAACAACTCACCTCATCAGTCACATGCCATTTTTTAACAAAACTAGCTATAAAAGTAGTTGCAATTGTTATATCTAGAACCTCCTTTCTATTTATTGTTACAAAGGTAGGTTTGTTTCCCACATTTAATATGTCCAGATTATTTTCCATAATAAATTGTAGTAAAGACTCACCTCTTTGGTTGGTGTT
The DNA here is from genome assembly GCA_910591675.1 of Galerucella calmariensis. Lineage (NCBI taxonomy): Eukaryota > Metazoa > Arthropoda > Insecta > Coleoptera > Chrysomelidae > Galerucella > Galerucella calmariensis. The sequence goes on along the minus strand of CAJUYG010002466.1, from coordinate 22,458 downwards.
TGTGCTTCCCCAGGTTGTGTGATGTGCATTCACATCTCCCCCAATGATCAGATGCGTTCCTTTGCCCCGACATCCTCTCACTAGTTCCTCCACTTCCCTGGATGGTGGTTGTTCAGAAGCATCTCCTGGTAGGTAGACCGATCCGAGAATAATCTCCCTCGGTCCCCCATCATAGATGAATCTTACTTTGACCGTGGTCAGGTCTCTGAAACAGAAATGATTTAAAGGCAGTATCTTTATATTATTTCTTACTATTATACAAGTTCTAGGTACTTGGGAGGACCTATCGTAAATCAATTCCCCTCCTATCCCTGATAAACCCATAATTTTTCCCTTGTTCACCCAAGGTTCTTGTATGAGGGCTACATCGAATCCCCCCATTACTTTCGTAAGGACTGCAGATGCAGCCTTACTGTGCTGGAGGTTCGCTTGTATTATTCGTACCCCCGCCATCTGGTTCTCTTAAAACTCGGAAGACCACCCTTCCGAGACCGTAGTATGCTCGGAAGCCCATCGTCTCCAGAGTCTTAAAAGAAGCCTCATCAATGGAGAAGGTCAGCGTTTGCCCCTTTCCATCGTCTTTTCTTCCTTTGAGGGTCCATTCCTCCGTTTTGAGGCTAGCATTTTGACTAGCCAGACGGTCCTTTAGAATGGACTCTTCCCTTATGGCACCTGGAACGTGCACGAGGACCAGGGGCCTTCTGGGGAGGTCTCCTGATCCAACAACTGTCAGATCAGCACCTTCCCAGAGCTCGCCCAGGCCTTCCACCGCGTTCCTGAGCCATTCCTTCGTGTATTCATTCCCACAGGTCATCCAGAGGACCCCTGAATGGAATGAAGTACGTTGGAATTGGAGTCGGTTTGCGCTTCCCCCAGGGGTGTCAAACACGGCCTTCTCCAAGCGGTTTTGAATCAGTCCTGCCTGTTCCTGATTCAGGGTGTTTTCTGGATGGCGTCTGTGGATCACCGCCATCCCGAGATTAGTGGTCTAAAAACCGAATATCCCACGGCCATCCATCCCTTCAGCGACCACTCAACCTTAGGATTTGGGAGGTTTTTTATAGTGGTCCCCATCCACGCAGGTCAGGCAATTAAGCCAAACCCCCCGAACCACATAGCTCGGCATACCTCTCACTGGCCTTACCCTAGCAAGGGGGTCGTTGCTCTGCTATGTAGTTTTCGGTTTGCGTCACGAGCTTGTCAGCGATTGGTTATTCGGTCGGCAATGTTAGGCGTTTATAGCCCTCATCCTTCCTTATTTACCAATGGACCAGTTCTTTCATTTGCATGACGTCCCTGGCCTTCCCCTATCCGCATTTGGGGACGCTTCCGATAGGTAGCTCAACCCATTACCCTCCTATGTCACAGGGTAATGCACAAAAAGTTGACTCTTGGACAAGCCGCAGCGTGTCCTCGAAACTTAATGAGCACGGAAATGTATACTTTGGATATAGTCCAGTAACTGAACACCTGAAAACATCGAATGCTCCTGGAAAGTCGCTGGAGACTTCACTTTTGGCTCAATTTGTAGGTCACGGCAGGTGTTTTCGAACAAGAAAAAACTTAACGCGATTAAGTTTACGAAAAGGGGAGAAAATGGCCCCCTAAAACCTGGAAAACGGGTTTCTCACTCATATCTGGCTCAATATGGGAATTAGAGAATTTTTCTCCAGACAAAAAATGAAGATCGTCTTATTATCTACAAAAATAGTCCACATAATTTTTTCAGAAAATTCGATAGTTATCGAGAAAATGAGACCTAAGTGTCTCCTTTTTTCAGCTGATGTTCTGCTTGTAGGAATTCTGCTGTTTATGCATTAACTTTTAAGCGGGCGGACGAATTGTTCCATAACTCAAAAAAGGACATTTTCTGATTATTTAAAGTTAATCACAATGGGAAGACTCATAACTATCATTTCATGTGACTTGCAGCTCGTTCGTATTTGACAAAAATATTTAAAAAAGTGGTCAAAGTTTTTTTCCACAAGATTTTGAGACTATTCCATTAATTTGTTCAAATTAAAAAAAAATCTTTCATCCTAATCTTTTTTATGATGGAACCTTGGGAGGTCTTGAATGATAATATCTTCCTTGATTTGTTTATTTATTTATTAAAAAAAAGATACAGTTCTCACCGATGTGATCAATTTCCCTGATTTCTGGAAAATGATTGGATTTTATTGAAAATCAAAAAGTACATTCGAAAACTAGACACTCTAAGCTTTAAAATGATGTGCATTGAGGAGCAATATATAGCATGATCAATTTTTAAATCGCGGTTGTTCCACAGATGGTACAGAACTGTGAATAAACAAATCAATTTTTTATCAAGACGCAAGTAAGATAATAAAAAATCTCTGACATCATTCAAGACCTCCTAAGCTTCCATTATAAAAAAAAATTAGGATAAAAGACTATTTTTTTAAAAAATATGAACAAACTGATGAAATGGTCTCAAAATCTTGTGGAAAAAAACTTTGACCGCTTTTTTAAATATTATTGTCGAGTACGGACGAGCTGCAAGTCACATGGCATGATAGCTACGGGTCTTCCCATTGCGATGAACTTTGAATCATCGAGAAATGTCAATTTTTTGCCGAGTTATGGAACAATTCGTCCACGCCCTGCATAGGAAGCAGAATTTCTACATGCAGAGCAGCAGCTGAAATGCGACTTATCGACATTATGAGATAACTATCGAATTTTCGAAAAAAATGAGAGGGACCATTTCTGTGGATAATAAGACTATCTTCATTTTTTATTGGAAGAAAATTCTCTAATTCGTGTATTGAGCCAGATATGAGTGAGAAACCCGTTTTACAGGGTTTAGAGGGCCATTTTCTCCCCCTTCCGTAAACTCTTTCGCGTTAAGTTTTTTCTCGTTTAAAACACCTGCCGTGACTTACAAATTGAGCCCAAAGTGAAGTCTTCAGGGACTTTTCAAGAGCTTTGTACCTTCATTTACAGGAGGTAGGCGGAAAAATATTTTATTTCACATTTTACCAGAGATATGATCTACTGTGGATGGTCCTTAATAAAATTTGACAACAATGTTTGGCAGTCTTGAACTTCAAAATATTATTGTCTTTCAAGCAATGACATACGTTCTTTTGTAACTCCAATTATTACCTCCAAATATTGAAAAGAGGTAGCGCCAAAAACGATCAATCGGTTGTATTCACAACTGTCATTACTTTGATACATCAAGTTTTGTTCAAAGCGTTTCATCATTTGCATTCAGATAAATTCTATAAAATCGGTTTTTGTCAAAACCTCTAAATTGTCATTTTCATTCCACGGTAAGTACAAAGTTTCCCGTTTTGCATTTAATGAATATTTTAAACTTAACCTCGCTTCTTAGACGGTGGCTGGACAAGATAAACAAGCAGTGAACGTATTTACGCACACGACAAAGTAACAGTAGCCATTTTTGACTCATTGGCTCAATTCCCGGTGGGTATGACGTCGGGGTGAACGTCAATTTTTTTTACTGTTTTCCATTCTTGAGGTGATTCGTTAGAGGGCTTCGTTTAGCGAGACGAGAAATGTTATCCTAAATAAAGCGTTTGCGCTTATTGACACTGTCAAATTATTCCAATTCTATGGTTATGTTTGATATATGCCTGTTTGAAAGTGATATGAAATTGATCCAAATATTTTGAATAATGAATTACGCGGATGCGGAGGAAAAAATTCGGAAAAAGCAGAGATAAATAATAGTGGAATATTTGCAAAGGAACGATCGCATGATTAGTGGTATATTCACAAAATATAACTTCACTTTGAAAGATTTCGTGGAAGAGTGGAACATATTGGCAAATATTTTGAATAGTGGGTACCTATTCCCGGTGAAGCAGATGATAGTTTATTATACACCAAGGTGGTGAAGTCTATTACTTATTATTTACCAGGCACCAAAATAATTCCGCGAGTTCGGCTTTGCCTCGAGCGGAATAAGGTGCGAGGTGTATATATAATTTTCCCACTTCTAGCCAAGTTTGGGATAATAATTCACAAACGCGTTTACCCCGTCGTCTGACTGACAAGTACACTGTCAGTTTACGCTATATTAAGAACGTACTCGTCACGTCATCAGTTATTTTTGGTTAAGCGTAATTTAAAAATGATGACATTTCTATTCAGATAATTTTATCTTATAAGGTTATTTCAAGCAGCAAATATGTTAAAGACAATCTCCTGGGTATACAAAATGGCACAAGTTTTTATTGGATTACTATCCCTGAATTCTCAAAATATTTGAATTTGTCTATTATTGACCTAGGTTAATAATTGACTCTGAGTTGGCTGGGAAAAGCAATAATTGTCAACTTCACAGCCAGTAGTGGAAAATAGTATATTGAGTACCAAGTGTCAAAAACGAGTGACTTAAGATGAATCAAATGACACAGAACTACATAATTATCACGGAATTTTGAATATAAATTACAGAAGATACACTCGATTTGACGTTTACGAAACAAAAGATAAATGAGATGTGATTTTGCACCTTAAACACTAGTGTTTAAAGTGACGTTTTGGAATGTCAAATCCGGTTTCAAATGCGGTTCTAGTGAGGCAAGTGGAAAATAGTTATTTTCCCGCACGCGACTGCAGTTGACCCGAACGACGCGGAGCGGAGTTCGGACAAGCGGTCAAGGGCGGGAAAGACACTATTATAGTATTGTAATGTTTTTCTCATTTATTTAAACAGTTTTCACCGTAGGATAAAATTATACACTCACTATTGCTAATTACTATTGATTTATTGAAGAAACACTTACACACTATAATAAACTTAATTTATATACACACTACTTAACGTCTATTAATTTATCTACACTCGGTAATATAATTGTCCTTATTTATCTTCAACACTATTTATATTCACTTTCCCTTCACTCACTGTATACTAAAACTGTTTACCGATTCTCTGTATACTGAACAACTCCCCGATTCACTCGAAAACCCGCTATATATACCTAGTCCCTCAAATCTCTAGAACTTTCGCGATAAACCATTGTATGGCCTGGTACATTTCCAGAACAGTCTAGATATTACCTGCGAAAGAACCTTTCTAGAAAGGTCGCATTCATAATTTGCGACAGGACCGGCTTCTGAATGAGTGAGTTCGTAACATTGTCCCCTCTTTTTTTTAATTTCTTGGGAAATTAAACCACAATATTGTTAAATTCTTTATTTAGATATGATCTACTATGAATGGACCTTAATAAAAATTTGATAACAAAATTTTGCAGTCTTAAACTTCAAAATAATTTTTGATTGTCTAGTTGTCAAATTTTTTCTGTTGTGTCAGTTAGGGATAAAAATTAATTTCTACTTATTTTTTCTTGACAACGGTAGCTGGAACGCTACCGAAACGTTGAAATAAAGAATTTAAAAATATTGTGGTTTAATTTCCCAAGAAATTAAAAAAAAAGAATGAATAATATACCACAAGGAACATACAGAAGATATTGCCCCCTCCTTAATAGTAAGTTCCTCCTCTGGTGTAGCCGGGACTGGATGTTTAAATCGGCAGCTGGATCCATTCCTACACTTTCCGGTCGTATGGAAATAACAGGGTACTGTTTTCATCGGATACTGATTACGTGGGGAATAGCTGCAGATTAAAATGTGGACATCGGTGTCTTCGAAGATCACTCCCACCATATTCCTTTATCTTAGGCATCGCTAGTTTCTTCACGTTGGATTCCAGCACGTGGTCTCGAAGACTTCGTATCGCTTCCCACACATTCCGGTAGGTGGATCGATCTTGAAATTCGTTCTTTGTTACCAGATAGAAGATGTGTCGTGAATTGTGTTTGAATTTCAGTGTCTTGCCAGGGGTCGGAATCTGTTCTGAAAGTTTCTCTGATTGTCCAAACTTCTTTCGAAAGACGAATGCCAAACCTCGTGCATTTTTTATATTGGCTGGGATGTTGTGTGCCAGTGAATAGTCTTCCGGGAGCGTGAACAAATCTTGTCGCTGCTCTGTAGTAACTCCAAATCTAGCTTTACCGGTACCTCCATATGCGCCCATAAATTATTCGAAGGCAGGGTCAGGATCTTCCCGGATATGGTTTACTCCTTCTTAGAACAGTATCTTCCTGTCCAGTTGCCAACACCGTTCTGCTTTCATGTGGATGAAGGAATACTTCTTCGGAACCCACCTTGATGGTTCTGTTTCTAAAGTCCAACTGCAAACCATGTGTAGATTCATTACGTCCATTCCCAGAATCACGTCTTCTTCGATGTCAGCTACGATTACCGTATGCGTGAATTTTTCTTCACCAATTCCCAATTGGATTTGCGTCTCTCCATGAACATTGGCACTCTCCCCTGTTGCGGTCCGGAGTCGCAGCCTCGTTGGCAGAAGCTTCTTAGATTTTATTATCTCTGGCCGTATAATGGTTCTAGTTGCTCCAGTATCCACCAGCAGAGTATATTTCTTGCCATTCACTTCACCATCTACATATACACTGTCATTACGGTATCTGGGAGAGGCTATCAGTATGAGAGGGTCTTTGGAACGATCCTGGGTCTTTGCTGCCCCCTCGTGGCTGACACATTCTAGTTTTCCTGGGACTGGGGCTCTTGGTTTGCTGGAGCTCTATAGCGCTTACATGAGCTGCGTACATGTCCTAGCTCGCCACAATTCCAGCATCTAATCTTCCTCGGCTTTCGTTCTACCATGCTTTTTATCAAGTTGACTAACTGGTCAAATTTATCCTCGTCACCCTCTTCTTGAACGGTCTTAACTTTGTTATATCCTGAAGCCTTCGTGGCTGCTTCATATTCAAGAGCAGCAGTCAATGCATCGACCAAGGTCTTGGGATGGGCTAAACGAAGCGTCCTCTGCATATCAGGGTCACGTAAGCCATCAATAAAGGCCTGTATGCCTAGACATTCCATCATGTTTTCTGGTGCTGATGGATAAGCAAATCGGACTAGTCGGGCAATATCCACTTCATACTCTTGAAGGGTTTCATCACGTCTCTGCCTCCGATTCTTCTTCTGAGATTGGTACAAGTGTTCTAGATGTTCGTGACCATATCACATGTCCAACCTCTTCTTCAGCTGCTCAAATTCATCCGTTTCTTTAAGAGGTATCGTCTGAAGCACATCTAAGGCATCTCCCCGGAGCGCAATGGTCAAGTTCACTGCCTTCTCCCTGTCTGACCAATTATTTGCTCTAGCGGCTGCTTCAAACTGCTTAACATAGTTGGTCCACGACATCTTTCCGTCGAACGTTGGGGCCTTGACTCGAGCAAAACTGCCAATATCCTCTATCTTGGGGAGTGTTTCTGGCTTGAAGAGTTTTATTTGTTCGATCTTCTTTCCTTCCGCTGGCATGTCTTGTGTTCTTGAATTTGCCATTTTTCTCTTTAATTTCTGGATTTTCTCATCCATTTTTGTGATCTCACTCTCCATTTCTTCAATATTTGATTTCAGAGTGGAAATTTTATTTTCGACTTCAGCGGCAATGTCCTGTTTCATTGACAAAATATCGTTCTCTATATCAGAAATATCATTCTTCATGGTAGAAATCTTCTCGTCCATATTAACAGAAATATCATCCTTAATAGTAGAAATCTTCTCGTCCATGGAGGAAATGTTAGCAGAAATATCATTCTCCATGCTAGAAATCTTCTCGTTCATAATAGCAGAAATTGACGAGATTAGGGTGGAGCACTCGTCATTGAATAAGAATGTTTCTGGATTCAAGTTTTCACTTTCCAGTGCTATTTTCAGTCTTTCGACTAATTCACTCTTCTTCCCGGACGTTTCCAACTCGCGATTTTTAATTCTGCTGTTAATTCCGTCACTTTCAGGTCACATAGTCTCTTAGCCATTTTAACGTAATTATTTATTTATATTATCCCACTTCTGACACCAATGTAATGTTTTTCTTATTTATTTAAACGGTTTTTTAATGTGGGATAAAATTATACACTCACTATAGCTAATTACTATCGATTTATTAAAGAAACACTTACACACTATAATAAACTTAATTTATATACACACTACTTAACGTCTATTAATTTATCTACACTCGGTATAATAATTGTCCTAATTTATCTTCAACACTATTTATATTCACTTTCTGTTCACTCACTGTATACTGAAACTGTTTACCGATTCACTGTATACTGAACAACTCCCCGACTCACTCAAAAACCCGCGTATATATTGTCCTTCGCGACTCCAGACCTTCTTGAATATACCACCTCTGCGTATATGTACTTTATAATTCGAGAACATTCGCGATAAACCATTGGCCTTGGTACGCTTCGAGAACCTTTCTGGAAAGGTCGCATTCATAATTTGCGACAGGACCGGCTTCTGAATGAGTGAGTTCGTACCTATTCCTGAAAGTGGAATAAAAAAGTGGAGCCATACTTTGGCTTTGACAAAGAAAATCATCGGTTGATTCTTACAGCAAAAGTATCAAAATTTAAAAGTGGATGGAGCATGCTCTTCGATCTGCTGATTTTGAAATAGAGGGTATATGCCGTCCATTTAGCACGGAAAACCACTCTGTTCAAGCAGCTGGAAACCTGTTAAGACTAAGCTACTCTACAAACGTGGTACTACAAGGAGTTGATGGACAAAGTTATTTGCTAATTGGTCATTTTGAGAAGGAACCTAAAAACAATTACCTTTTTTGCCAGTGCACCTGACAGGCAAATGTCTGGTTTCTTATACTGGGCGAGGAAAAGCCGCCGGCACAAAAATATAAAAATGTTTCTCCTTGGATTGAAGGATTGGAGGACAAAATTGAATTGGAAGGAACAAAGTGGGATTGGTTTCCAGAATCAGAAAACTATTTAAGATTGGAATTCACCAAAAATTAATTGCCATTTACTGTCAATATTACAAAGTTGAAAAATTATTTGAAAATAATCGCGAAAGAAGTAGTTTCTCTCCACATGAACGAATAGTACTGCTTGAAGTGAAAACAGGATATTTAGCTTTCCCATTCACAAAACAATCCCGTAGTATGGAACTAGGAACACGAAGAAAATATAAAAATCGGGAGTTTCACTGTACTATGTTTTTTGTATTAAAAGTGTGAAAACACAGTAAATAATAAATCCACATAACAGTTTGCAGCTTAAACTCTGGGGCAAGCATAGCTTTGTAGAACATTTGACTTTTTAATGTGAAAATTCTGCTGAAATAGCGAATGGTAAAAGGGATACATATGTCGAACTTTGGAAATTCCGTCGGCTGCACCATCTTGTCTTTTGAATAAAAGAAATAATCATCAGTTTTCCATATTCACTTTGCAAGACGTGTAGAGTATTCGCAGAAATGTATTTTTTGCGAGAAAAGAAAAACCTACGCTCCCATTTCTCAATGTTTTAACATAGTTTAGACAACGGTTAACGATAAAGTTTTTTTTAGAGAAATTTGAATCACTATTTTAAATAAAACCAGGAGCTCCTGACTCATTCCACAATAATTATAATTATTAGAATGGAATCAATTGGAAACTTCTAGTTCCATTGAGAAGAGTGGATAATATGGTTAATTCTTGATAAAAAGATAACATTGCGAAGCAAAATGTTGTGGTTTCGCCAGCATGAGGATGTTTCCTCCATTTAAAGAAAACTGGAAAAGTCGAAAACAGTTTTTTCACTTAACTTAAATCGTACAAAATAGTTTACGACTTTCGATATGATAACCTTGGAAATAAATTCCAAAATAAAGCTAAATTACTGTATTGCGATACTGTTGGCCTTGTTTACCATTTTTTGTTGATGATATCCATGAGCCCAATAATATGAATGAAGATATTCACGAATTTGACACATCAGATTATTCAGATCATTAATTTATTCATAACAAGCCTAAAGAAAACAATGATTAATTAATGACGAAAATAAATTATATATTTTGACACATTTTGTTGGTTTAAGATCTGGAATGTATTCGGTGAAAGTGTAGTCTGTTGATACTGACATAAAAAAAGACATTAGGACTGCAAAATCCAGCTTTAAAACAAATACAACAAAATTTAATCATGACCAAAAAAATTATATTTACACTGTGCGACGACATAAAATTGCTCCTATTCCGTTTGGTGGTGAATTATATTTATACAAACACTTTTTTTGTGGATTTGAAAATACTACTTATATTCAATTGAAATTTCATGTAATGCATAAGTTTATGTTTTGGTTCCTAATCACCTTGATTGCTCATTGTTCTACTACGAAATGTGAGTGAATAAGAATAGTATATTCTGCAACAAATGGGGAAAGTTCAATATTTCTCATGAATGTGGAAGTTAGTAGCACTAGTCCATAGAACAAGTTCCGCAAACATAGAAGTGAAAAAATTAGTTTCCCCACAGGCTGCACACTATACTTTTTCTACAAACGCACAAATTTAAAAAATACAATAGAAACTTTATATTTATATCTTCAAGACCGACCAGAAAATAAACACATTTTGGACAATTCGTCCAGAAAATAACGTTTTGCCGATCAAGACCGGAAAAAGCTTTTTTTCAAGACCGACCAGAAAGTATACACATTCTGGACAATTTTCTGTCCAGAAAATAGCGTTTTGCCGATCAAAACCGGCTTTTGCCCGTCCCTGGCGTTCATTTTTTTTTCATTTTTCTAATCGCTCTTTTATAATACAATCAACGTTGATTTCGTTACTATGGTAACAACGTCTCGATATATTGTCGAGTGATGACAGTTCGTTGATTTTTAATTTGTCGTTTATGTTAAACTTATTATTTTATCTGGTTCTAGTTTTGTTAATCACTTTGTTATAAAAAGTATGATAAAGAATCAAATATATATCGAAGTGTCCGTCTTGAAATTAATATTGTACGTCACGCACCCGGAAATTAGTGTTTTTCAGGTCTCACCAAGCCTGGAAGCTTGGTGAGACGCCTACGGACGCCTACGGACGCCTACGGACGCCTACGGACGCCTACGGTTCGCCCGGTCTTGTAACGTGAATTACTATTTTATGGTAAAACAAAAATAACTCTAAAGTATTTCTAAACTGTTTATTTGAAAATATAGTTGATGGTGAAATTAGTACAATTTTGTATGGTCAAACCTGGAACGCCATTTCTTAACAATGAATTTTCCATTATATTGATAACATAAGTTGGGGGTTGATTCATATACGCTGCATATTCTGTCCCCATTTCAGTATAGACTAGCCCTCTAAGATTTGGTCGATTATATATTATGATTCTCCATAATAAATGTATGTGGTGTGGGAAAAGCACCTTAAGATAGTTATTTATGATACAAGTGCGTGAAGTTATACTTTTGCGCACGAGTTGCGAAAATGCAAGGCACGAACGTAGCAAATGCAAGGCACGAACGAAGCGAGTGCCTTTTTCGCAATGAGTGCGTGAAAGTGCTTCCCCCACAAGTACCATACAAAACTTTATCTACGACCACATGAAGAAAATATAAAAAAATGTGCTCTGAAGGGGTTAAAAAACATAAAAATAAATTTCCTATGAACAAATATATACACACCGAATTTTGATTTCAGGTGGTGTTTAATCCGAAGAAATGCATTCTTCTCGAGGTTCTTCCATTTAAAATAAGTGTAATTGAAATTTTGAATAGAACAGAAAATATTTTTCACTATGTCTCACACTTCTGTCAAATTTACTGACAGCACAAAAAATTATACAACAAACGACTGAATTCAAGGCAACTAGATACTAATTACGTAGCTAAAAAAGAGTGATAAAATGAAAACCCCATTTAAAAAGGATTGGTCATTTACGCACGCATTTGGGTGTTATAATGGGAGTCCCATATGAAAAGCGTTATTCATTCACGCACGCTTTTCAACGTATGTATAATGTATGATTTCACACTTTTTTTTTGGTTCGTAAATGACTAGTTTTAAATGTGGTCGTAGATAAAATAATATTTCTCACAGTATGAGCAATATTAGGTTTTGAAATTGAGTAAGGTATGAGAAATACGACACCTTCCATAGCAGTTGTAGAAATAAATATTTTGGTTTTGTGTGAAGTCACAAGCAAAACATTACTGGACAACATCATTAATGGATTTGAAATGCTACCATTAATTGATTGAAAATTTCAATGAACTCCTGTATAACTTCATTGATATCATGAAATTTACAAATATATCAGAGACAAAATAATATTGTATAAATGAATAGTATGCAAGGTTATCTCATTGAGGTCATAAACATTCTTTGACAAACAACTGTATAGATTTGTGTTATTATAATACTTTTTAAATATTTGTTGGAGAAGTTGGAGTTAAATAATACTCTTGAATGATATCAGCTACTTCAGGTTCACCTACTCTGGTGAACATCGCATATGATCTACATAATAATAATACACACACTTATTGATCACCTTTTCATCCCTTCTTCTTCCCACTTCTTGTACACCTTCTGGTCATTGTTGATTCTACTTGTACACCCTTTGGTCATTGTTGATACTGCACCAGGAGACCCGCATAAACTGGTTGTCAAAGTGACTCAGCACTGTCACTGGCTATATAATTCATAAGTATTTTAGACTCACACAACAGTCAACAAATCGAATAATTCTTCTATATGTATATAAAATATATGTCTCCGAGGAAACAATGGAGTACGCAGATACAAAAACCATTTTCACCACTGACAAAAAGATCTCCAATTTATCCAGGTCTTCAGGTTGTATAGAGCGAGTAATTTGTCCGGTATAATTATGTTTCGCCTGTAGAAAAATGATCGCTTAACGGCTACTAGTCATAGTCACGAGCAATTGGTATTAGACGCGGAACAAATAGTTGAAAATATGTTTGATACTACGATAAGTGGAGGCTTACTCAAACAAAATGCTTTGAAAGAAACATGTATACCTACAAAAACGCCAATATCGTCGATAAAGGACATTGTGAGCAGTGAAACATTTACAAGGAGAAAAAAACGTTGTGATTTCAAGTCTTATTATTTGGATAGTGCTCAACCAGATATGATAAGGAGCAGATTGTTCATACTTTGGATAAACTTAAATTAAAGTCAGACGATGATGAAACAGATATACGTATCAGCCGTGCCACCCTCCATGGAGATATTTCTACCATTTTTACAATAGTAAGATTGACAAAAGCAAGTAGTAATGGAATCACGAAGAATGCTCTTTTGGAGGTGTAGTTATCTCTCTGACATCAGGATATACAGGCTGGGGCAATCTTCTGACATCGGAGGATTACATCGTTGTGGTGATAGATCTTTATAGTTTTGTGTGAGCTAATACAGTTACTGAGGGCACATTTTGAAAATACTTTTGGATTAGACAGGGTGTTCCAAAACCACGTAGCAGCACAAACTTACATTTTTTTAAATAGAACGTACTATATTTTGTTCAAGAATCGAAAAGATCTCACCGAGAGCGTTACAAAAATATAGCACTCTAATATATTATAAGGGTGTTTTACAAAGATATGGCCAATTATTAGCAAAAAAGACCTCCTCTTTAACACTCTGCAGAACAGTAAATTAAAATAAATCAACAGGCCTTTGTGTTCAAATGTCATATACACATCATTGGCTGTGCTCAGTATTAATTACTTTTTTTATCTGTGGCTTCTTTAATACAGGGTGAAACAAAACGCAAATCAAGCAATATCTCAAAATTTTTAAATGAATCACCCTATAAGTCTTTTTACAATTTGTTAGTACAATTAATAAACTTTCAAACGATGTAGTAAACTTAGGGCATTAGTTAATTGAAAATCGTAGATATTTAATAATAATAATAATAATAGTAATTGTCTTTATTATTTTCAAAATATAAATGTTTTACAATAGAATAAAATGTAAAAACAGATTCACTAATTGAAAATAAAAGGCGAAGTTCAGCTTTTATGAGGCATTAAGCACCATAAAAGTTGCTCTACCACTTAACCTTAAGGAGTGTACATGCTTAAATTGATAAAGAAAATAATAAAAAAATAATAAAAAAAAAAAAATACAAAAACTCAAAAGTTGGTATCTAGACTGGGTTTAGGATTCATAGCTTGAAACGTTTTTAATTTTTAAAATAAAGTAATCAACAGAGTGTTCAGATTTGAGTAGTGAAAAGATATTTAGCAAAATATACTTTAAACTTATTAATTTTATAACTTTTAAGATCTGTAGGAAGTCCGTTATAGACATGGCTAATTTGATATCTGAAAGAGGATCTGAAAAGTTCTAGCCTGAAGAATGGAACTGTGATTAAACCTCTATTTCTAATGTTAAGATTGTGTATATCTGTCCTATATGTTATTTTTCGATGTAAGTAAGATGGCTTTCTTGTAAGTACTATTTTATGATAGAGACACGCTGAATGTAATATCCTTCTATTATTCATGTTTAACCACTCAATTTCTTCAAGTTTATTTGAGACGCTACGGCGTTTTCGAATACCAAATATCAATCTAAGACAACAGTTCTGCATTTTTTGAATTTTCCTTTTATATTCAACAGTTAAACATGGACCATATAGAGCGTCAGCATAGTTAAACACCGATAAAATCAAAGCCTCACATAATGTTTTTTTTACGCCAAATGATAAAAAATGTCTGATGCCAAAAATTGTTTTCAAAGACATGTGTATGCTTTTTGAAGTACCGCGTTAATATGCTTTTCAAACCTCAAATCAGTGTCCAGAATCACACCTAAATTTTAAGCTTCCGAGACCATAGCTAGTTTTTCATTATTTATCTTAACATCAATCTCACTGGAAATCTTTTGACGATTTAGTTTGGAGCCGAATAGGAGAGTTTTTGATTTAGTGGGATTTATTAAAAGGCAATGGTTTTTAGCAGCTTCTACAAACGCATTGAGGTCAGCATTAATCGTATTACAAGCATGTTCAATTGCCTGTGGAGAAAAGCTATAGTAAAGTTGGGTGTCATCTGCGTATAAATGTGTACTACAATTAGATATGTGTTGCAATAGTTGAGACGTATAAATTGTGAAGAATAACGGACCCAATATTGAGCCTTGTGGTACACCCGACGAAAGTGGAAGTAGCTCTGAGCTTTTGTTATTTAGAGAAACACGTTGCTGTCTATTTCTTAAATAATTATTAACTAATAAACGAGCATTTTCTGCAAAACCTATATATTGTAATATATCAATTAATAAGTCATGATTTATAGTGTCGAATGCTCTGCTAAAATCGAGCAGTATAAGTAATGTACACTTACCACCATCAGTAGCCTTAATAATATCATCTACTATATGAAGAAGAGCAGTTGTACAACTATATCCCTTATGATATGATTTATGATAATGGTCAAAAACAAGTATTTTACATACACAAATTAAATGGTATTAAATTTTTACATGCAACATCTTGTGAATTTTAACAGTTCTAAGGCATAAATTCTAATCGTAATTTTGGATGCATCTAAAATATCTTTGACTTCTACTCTTACCATTAGAGGAAGGAAAGAAGGAATTATGTTGGAAGAAATATTTTTGTTTACTCTAAGTAGGCTAATGTCATTATAGTACTAATAAATATAAAAGCAGTTTGTAGTCTTTACGAAATAATTACTTAAATCATCACAAACAGTATAGTTATTCAAAATGCAAGCTTGTAATTTATTTTCCAACTTTTTCTATTTTTGAAAAACTAACAATTATGAAAACCAACATTATAAGAACACTCACATTTACATAAATGAACATTGAGTATATTAGTTTATGCTAAGTGTTCAAAATGGCGACCATTTACTTCCATACAATTCTTTTCAAAAACGAGGATCTTACTCTTTCCAACATAGCTGGAGTTATTGTGGAAAATGCGTTACGAATCCTTTCTTTCACGTCTTCTCTGGTAGTAGGTTCCGTTTGATACACAAGTTGCTTGATGTATCCCTATAAAAAGAAATCCATCCGTGTGAGATCTGGAGATCGAGGAGGCCACGAAATTGGTCCACCACGTCCTATCCACCTGTCGGTGAAATTTCTGATATACATATGCTCCATCTTGTTGGAACCACAAGTTAACTATTGTGTTTGAATCGACTTCCTAAACACAAACGAAGAATACAGTAATATTTCTTTGATATTTATTAGTAGATACTATTTTGATAGTAGCCCACTTGATATAATCAAAAATATAGCTTAATTATGTTTTGCCCATTCTCTAACAAGCCTATAATAACAATTCTTGAAAGTGAAACATGAATAAATATGAAATTTTTCGGTAATTCCAGGTACCTACGGTATTGGCAAACATTTTATTTCATTAGTTAGATATTGTGGATGCATCCAAAATTACAATTAAAATATATGCCTTAGAAATGTTAAAATTTACAAGAGGTTGCACGTAAAAATTTAATACCATTTTATTTGTGTATGTAAAATACTTGTTTTTGACCATTATCATAAAATATCTACGATTTTCCATTAACTAATGCCCTAAGTTTACTACATAGTTTGAAAGTTTATTAATTGTACTAACAAATTGTAAAAAGACTTATAGGGTGATTCATTTAAAAATTTTGAGATATTGCTTGATTTGCGTTTTGTTTCACCCTGCATTAAAGAAGCCACAGATGAAAAAAGTAATTAATACTGAGCACAGCCAATGATGTGTGTTTGACATTTGAACACAAAGACCTGTTGATTTGTGTGCTATATTTTTGTAACGCTCTCGGTGAGATATTTTCGATTCTTGGACAGAATATAGTACGTTCCATTTAAAAAAATGTAAGTTTGTGCTGCTACGTGGTTTTGGAACACCCTGTAGAATCGAAATTATTTTCAAAATGTGCCCTCAGTAACTGTATCAGCACACACAAAATTATAACTATCTCTCACCACAACGATGTAATCCTCCGATGTCAGAAGATTGCCCCACCCTGTATATATATATATATATATATATATATATATATGTATGTAAATCGTAAAGTTTGGGGACATTTTCAACAGCCAATTTTTTTTGTATACATAAGTATACATTTACGTTAACATCAATATAAATATGAAAATTTTGGAAAATGTTTGTTTTTCTGGAAGTTTGCAATATACTGTGAAGTTCGGGGACTCCAATTCTTCATGAGATATAATAGCACATAGAAATTTTTTTAAACAAAAACATTATTCTCATACCCGTATTATTATATGGCTCATTATATAATGCATTACTCACATAATATCATCCACCCCGCCCTCATATTGATCCAAAATAACAGGGTGGTACTGGACGTATTTCGTAAAAAA
Organism: Galerucella calmariensis; assembly: GCA_910591675.1. Taxonomy (NCBI): domain Eukaryota; kingdom Metazoa; phylum Arthropoda; class Insecta; order Coleoptera; family Chrysomelidae; genus Galerucella; species Galerucella calmariensis. The sequence continues at coordinate 5,208 of CAJUYG010002466.1, read as the reverse complement.
CGAACTTTGCGATTTTCTTTTTTTCTATTTACGCGCTGTTGTAATCGAAAAAACAACATACTGCCCAAACCTTTTTTACTGTAGATAATAAGCTAATGGTGTTTTTCAATTCGGCGTGGTCACTTTCTTGTTTTCCTCACAAATAAAGACCTATAGTTTTTCTAATTTTTTTCTTAGGTGTTGTTAATTCAGTCATGATATCGTTAAATCAAATGATCATCAAATTATAAATATTTGGGATAGATTCAACTATAGAAAATTTGTAGCATCTTACATAATTTCTTATAAAAAAGCGTCCATAAATGTATGTATGATGGTGTGACATTCACTGAGACCTGGAAGATCTACTTAGTTCCTGAGGAATGTCTCAGAGACTAGTATCTCCTTAAGTCCTATTTCCCTGAGGAATTTTAGAAGAACGTCCATAAATAGCTTAGTACTCTAGTCGAATAATAAGATGATCAATTTTAATAATTTGGTAAAAGAATTAGAAACTGTATCAAATGCTGACCTGTTTAAGTACAAAGAAACAAAGTGTAGATGTTAATTTTATCAATTCTGGAAAATTACAAAAAGCTTCTTTCGCTGACTAGATGTTAATTAAAAAATATTGTGGCAAGAATCATTTTATTTGATCCAAACAAAGAGTTTACAAATTACTTGAAAATTGTGAAATTCCAATATTTTTCTGTAAAAAAATAAAAATTATCATACAATCAAATAAACCCATATGCATTTAACGTGAATGCTAATGTCTAACTGAGATATGTAGCTGTCATATCTCTAAAATGGGCTTATTCTGTACAAAAATGTTAGCGGTAACAGTGCTGTAAATCTTCAAGGTTGAGAGATGTTACGAAAAAGCTATTCTGTACGCTTTTGATGTAACTTACATCGATGTATAATAACATTTTCGCTGTTAAGATAACGCCGACCAAACTATTCGACGTTAGGAGTGTTTCAACACTGTTTGTTATAAGTTGAATTGTAAATTTTCATGAAATGAGTCAAAATGAACATCAATATCATCCCATTTTCGGGACGGTGTGTATTAGCAATATCGAAACAAAAAAATAAGCCAAATTTATAAATTGAAATATTTTTTAGGAATTATATGCGTATAGAAAGAAAAATCCGTTTGATATACATACCGTAAGACCTTTATAATCCCACTAAAAAAGTCTTCTTCCTTTTGGTTCCTTCATAATCGGACCAATAACTTAAAAATTAGGTAAATTCTACTACACAACATAATATGAGTAAAGTTAGCTACGATGTAATAATGCGCTCTCAATAATCTTTTTACATCGGGTGGTTCAGAATATGATTTTCAACCGCGCTGTTAAATTTGATTTAACATTGCGATTTTAACTACATCGATGTTAAATTTACAGCTGTTACGGATAATTGTACAGAATAAGGCCAATCTATAAATTTATTTATTGAACAACTTTCGGAAAAAGAATTGTTGGATAAAAATGACAGAGATCTCTGGAAGTTATTTTATTCTCAGGTTCACCAATAGACTGGCAAGAGGCGTAATTGATGCACAAAATAGTTAAACATGATATTTTCCATTTTTTTCCAGTAATGGTATAATAGGATTTTCTTTATAAGTGAAATTGTACATAATCTTTTTTCTACGACCGTGCGTTTTAACCCATTTTCCCGTACGCATTTTAGTTTTGAAAGTGCGGAAAAGTGAATTTATGCAAATTTTAAGCTCATTAGATAATTCTTTACTCCGGAAGTTATAACTATTGTTACAACAGTCATCTACTTACCAGTTAACAGCAAATAACTCCACTGGACCGGCAATTTTAAGTAATTCACAGAATGCAACAAATTGTGTTTTCAATATTAATATTTATAATTATTAGTAGTTTTTAGTTAAAGTTTTGTATATGTATGTATGAAATAATTTTAGAAAAATGGGTTGGTATTCTTTTTTGTATATACAGTCGTAGAAAGAATAATGTCCTCAACTCATGCGTAGTGTCGTTCCCGCCCTTGACCGCTTACCTGAACTCCGCTCCGCGTCGTACGAAAGTACGAAAGTATCACTTTCCGCACCAGTTAGGAAAATAACTATTTCCTACGACTATATAGGAAATTAACATATATCGCACTATCTACTCTGGCTTGAAGTTTCTCATATCATCATAGTGACGCGAACCGTGCGCTATGATATCACCCTAGTGTGATATCATATCGCACGGTTCGCATGAATTCGATTAACGTGGTTTTCTTATTTAAATTTACCTACGTAATAACTACAAATATAGCACAAAACACAAAATCTGTTCAAAAATTATTAAGATTCGCCAAAAAAAACAACTAGGTACGGCCGGAAATCGAATCGCGGTCTATTCCAGCATTCTCCGTATTGTCATAACGCGGATAGCTGTCAAATGTTCTTATTTTGGGTATATCTATAGTATGGCTGTAGGGAATTTAAAAAAATCAAATTACGAAGAATTAAAATGTCTTCTGCGTTATTTTGAAAATATTTTGCACTACAAACTGGTTATTTCAAAAATAATCATATATGTTGTATACAGTTATTGATGTTTTCAAATAAATAAAACCATCATACTTCGTAAATTTATCGCGTGATCGTGAAAAATATATACTATAATAAATTATAAAAGGGAAAAATAATAAAGTAGGCTCAATCAAAATTCTCAAATTATAACACAAAGCATAGAAATAGTTTTTGTGAAGTGTAAGTGAAATATTTATCACATAAAAGTGTAAACGAATTATAATTGTGAGATAAACTAGAAATAAAAAGTGTTAGTCTCGGTTTTTTATTATAATGGAAGTTGATACTGATAGTAGCGAAAAATCTAAGGTACTTTTTAAATATTTTTAATTTCCGCACTCACCGAACATTATTTTTGAAAAACCATTACATTAATAGTATATTAAGTATCAACAACGGTAAGGGTTGTTTACCGGTCGACAGCAATGTTTTTTTGCTGGATACCGGTATTACCCTTAACGTTCGAAGTGCTTATACCATTTTTTGCGCGATCGTATTGAAATATTCGAATTTCGAATAAAATAATTTAAATTTCTTCGAAATGAACGAAATGTCAAAAGTGACATTTATACTTCTCGATCAGTTTAAAACATAATTTGCATTTTGGTGGAATTGTTTTCATGCTATTAATTACTTTTTATATTGTTCTGTTCGATTCTGTTCATTAAAAAAATATCAATCTTCTTATTTTTTTGTTCCTTTTGTGTAATGAATGAAGTAATATATTATTTAGGACCACTTAAATGTATTTAGGGCTAAGACGTGGGACCACTTAAATGTATGTAGGGATAAGACGTCGGCAAGTAATTTACTTAAATCACTTACCGACGTGTTAGACTTAGGAACCAGTAAACACAACCTACCGACCTGACAACTGATGCTGTGAATAAACAAAAAAGATCGATCGCGCAAAAACAATATTTGTTACAATTATCGC
>CAJUYG010002465.1:0-31806 GCA_910591675.1 Galerucella calmariensis | reverse complement strand
ATTGCCATACCTACAAGTTAATCAAATAGAAAATATCTCTGAAGGAAATCTACAATTGCACCAGGTTATTTGTAACAGTAGTATAATTATCACGGAAAGCCTTACGTTATTGTAGCTAATAACCGGTGAATAGTTATTTTCTTAGTAAACGTAAACATGATTGGCAAATCTGGGCGAGATATACTAACAGTCGAATCCGTCATACACGAGGAAATAAAAACATAGTAGCGGCAGCCGCTACTTTTTGATCTTGACGCGGCATTTAGGTAGTTTTCGGTACAAACCTATTACTAAATAATAATAAAGGTATTTGTGTATTGCATACCTTACAGTTTCCTTGACAGAAAGTACAGAAACAAAGAGAAGCCAATGGAGCCACGCTGTTAGATTCCCAGTACAGCGAGCTTTCTTCACTCCAAAATCACAAAACACTATCACTTTGTATCGTCGGCTTATTTAACTTTAGTTTACAGTTAAGTCTATATTTTACACTAATTTAATAAAAATATATTGAAATAAAACTCCACTTTCGTAAACTTCTTTCAATAAGAACGCCAGTTACCGTATCCCCACCTCGGTAATGTAAAATGGCGGTCATAAGAAATTGTAGCAAGCGATCGTTGCGTTCGTTTCTGGTATTCGTGCTTTGCTCGTTTAGCGCCGGCTTAGATCAGTTAAATTTGAATTTTTTACAGAAACTTTAAAATTCTTTCTGAAAATTGAAAAAACTTAGGAAATGCTATACTCTATTCGATATACCAGTTTTGTATTGCCATTATTAGAATAGAAAAGAAATAAAAAATTTAAATATTATTAAAACAATTTTATGAAGAACATGACAAATGGGAGGATTAATCAAAACATTTTGAAAGTGTACCTGATAATCATATTTTCATGCATCCTTCTTTCTCTCACATATTAAAGAGAAACAAAATAATTTACTGTATTCTTGAAAACAAATATCCCTAGTTTTTATGACATTGTTTTCCCGGGTTTTTTATTGTCAAAGTCAAATTGAATGGAACAACTATTTTTTATAGTCGTAAATGTAATATTTGATACAATAAATTTTGTAATTAATAATGACTGTTAAACACGAAGATTTAAGATATGCACATGATGAAGGCCACACTGATATTTGTTTCTCTGAGGATGGGAGGTATTTTTTTAAATTTAATATAACTAAAATTTTAAAACAAGTACCTAGTGACTTTAAAATCTTTTCAAAAAATTGATTTCTAGGTTTTAATTACATCATAAAATTTTTAAAATTATTTTAGTAAATTTGTAACTTGCGGGGCTGATGGAGAAATTAGGATATGGTCCACTGATGAAGAAGATCCTATTCATAACTGCGTCGGAGAATGGGCTCTATCCGTTGGGCAAAAAGGAGGTAATGTATACGTTGCAACTAACAGTAATGATATTCAAATACTGTCCTTACCCGATGGAGATAGAGCTGGTGTTTTAGACAGATTTGTTGCACCGATAAATCATATAGCAGTAGATCGACATAGCAAAGTAAGGCTGGCATTACTATTTTCTATTGACAATGCTAAATATATTCCTTTTTTTCGTAGCTATTGGCACTTGCTGGTGAAGATATGGAAATTAAACTAGTCAATTTGGAAAAGACAAACAAAGAAGTAACTATATTTGAAGGAATGTCTGGTCCTTGCTTGGGTGTCTCAGTTACATCAAAATCTAAAATGATTGCAGCTTCATGTGGTGACACAAAATTAAGAATCTGGAATATTGAAAGTAAAGTATTATTAAAAGAAATCAGTTGTTTCCCCAAAGTTAACAGCTTCTCCAATGCTAAGTTATTGTGTAAGTAACTGAGACTCAAATAAAAATATTTCTAATTAATTTTGCTTTTCTCAGGCAGAATTGACTTTGAACCAATCCAAGGAAAATACTTAGCATACCCAGAAAAAGATAAAGTTGTGATTCTGCAAGTATCTGATTGGTCCCAAAAAGCTATATTATCATGTGGGGAAGTTACTTCAGACTATTCTATTGTTCAATTTTCACCATGTGGAAAGTATATCTTAGCTACATCAATAGAAGGTGATTTCATTATTTGGAATATATCTACAGAAGAAACATCCAGTATTAGCAAACATGAGAAGGGTATAGCTGTATGTGGTTTAATGTGGAACCCTCTAGGTATGCCCAAATATTGAAATTGCAAAAAAAGTTTCATTTATGTGAAGCAAATTGATTGTAATATCATTTTTAACACAGGTAATGGACAAGTAGTTTATACCGATATTGAAGGCCAGTTAGGAATAATGACATGGTCAGTTAAACGCTCTAATGATAAAACATCTGATAATGCTGAAGAAGTTGATTTCACTGATGATTTAAACTTTGATAATATCCCATTTGAAGTGGATGATGGTGATGATGACAATGAAAATGCTTTTTCCCTTAATAAATTGAAAAATCAGTATATGAACAATATTGATGAAGACTCTAAGCAGTCAACTGCTGGTAAGTGCTAATGAGCTTTTCTGTTAGTAACATTAGGTGAATTTGTATATTTTTCCCATCAGGTTCTTCCCATGCACCTACTCCAAGACCTCGTACGCCAGAAATACCATTACAACTGCCTTTCATGCCTTCTTCAACTCCTGAACATTTAGATCCAAGATACATGTGCTGGAACGATGTAGGTGTTATTAGGTGCTATGGAAATAATGCTGATGAAGCGACTACTAAATCTATAGAGGTTGAATTTCACGATTCAAGCTTTCATAACAGCATGATGGTGCAAAATTATCAAGATTATACAATGGGATCTCTAAGTAGAAGCGCACTACTTGTGGCTAATTCCAGGTAAAACAGTTTGTTTGAAGATATTTTTAATGTTTTCTTTAACCTGATTTCACCATTAGAACAATTCTTTACCAATATCTTATTCTGCCTCAATAAATAACATTGTGTAATTTGGTGCCTAATTATTTTATGTAAAACATGCTTCCATCTCAAGGCACATAGTTTTTTTTATTATTATTATTTTATTTTGATTTCAAATGGAAAGACGAAATGAAATGAATGGGTTCAATATTCCTCCATGTGTGTATTTGATATAAAAACGTAAAGGGAGGGGGAGTGTGATAGGTAAAACAGTGAATATATTTAATTATTATTTTTTTTATTGGTGAACTATTTAACCTATTTAAAGCACACCTCAGCGTGTTTAAATCGAACTTTAAAAACGCGCGTGTTTTAAAGTTACCGTGGCAACATCAACAACTCAAGAAACGATGTCTAAATCATGTCTAAATGACAATTTCTTTATTATTGATCTGACAGGAGTAGTTTGTATCGTCAAAACTTTTATTTGAACAATATTTAACAATGTCAAACTTATAAATTAAAATGGAAAGTGCCGTTGGTATTGTTTGAAATATTAATATTTCGATTTTTCAAATCTTAGGAAATGGTATTTAAATTAATACTGTTGACCTTCACAGAACTCAATAAGGTTGAACTTACATCAAAATACAAATTAGTTTGTTTTTCTCATTTCCATGACAACGCAAGGTATAAATCATATTATACATCACAAATTCAACCATTTGACATTTAGTTCTTATTTCCATCTATGATTTACATTTCTTGTTGTTGTAGTAGTTATAGACCAGTATTTATAATTTCAAAGTGCACCAATAAAAAAAAATAGCGTAAAGTATTCGTGGATAACTGGTCTTTAAAACACTTGCTCTATTTCGAGCACTCAGTCCTCGCCTTCGTGCTCGAAAAATCGCGCGTGTTTTAAAGACCTTAATATCCACTTATACTTTAATTTCCATTTTTTTAAATTATTTTTTACTAGTTTAAATGAAAAAAAAAATTTTTCTCTACGTTTTTGTCAAATTTGACAATGAAAAATATGATTATTGGGTTCATTAATATTTTGAAAATGTTTGTCTCCAAAAACCACGTATTTTGAAAAAAGAAAGTTTTAGATTCGATCATTAGAAGCGGAGAAAACAGTGTTCAAAGTTCAATAGCCACTGACAAAGTGATATTAAAAATTTCGACTAGTTGAATTGTTCAATAAAAACTCTAAATACTTTCATTTTCTCATTTACGTAATCTCAATGAATGAATAAAAATTCAACAGCTGACTCAAAGTGTGAACCGAGGAAGGCAGTAGCGGCAGGGTGTATGAAATTTAATGTCGTGCACGGTTGAACGAAATTTTCTAGTTCTCATTCGGTTTCATAGGTGTTAAGAATCTTATTACAGTTTTTTCTGAATTGATATTATGATATTGAGTATAAAATGATTATAATAAGTGCCAGAAATTAAACATTTTATTATTATGAGTGAATTTATTGTATAAATATTACAATTATTCACGAATGTTTCAAAATCTACTGCTATTTACATTTAAATTACAATATTTTTATACATAAATATACATTCCAATACTTTGAACAGTTCGCGCTCTTTAGGTTCGCAGTCGAGGTTGCTCTATATATTCTCCGTTATTCTCATCGCATGAAATATTTACAATTTTAAAATTTTAAAAACCTTAATATCCACTTATACTTCAATATACAATTTTTTTTTTAGTTTTCAGTCACATCAACCTCTACGATTATTATCGAAAATATAATTCTTTCAGATTACAACTTGATTATCATATTTATGTCTTTGAGATAATTTAATTTAAATATTCTCTATATGTAATTATGTAATACAACAACTCCTAAACGACTGGACCGATATTGGTGAAATTTTTGACTTGTATGAGTGAGTTCCTGATAGATTACATTCATAATTGGTCCCTATAGGGGGTAGGTTTACACTGAAATCCTCCTAAACAACTAGACCAATTTTGAAGAACTTTGTGTGTGAGCGAGCTCCTGGATCACATTGAACTTGTAACTGGAAATTTTTTCTTAATATATTTCTTGCGTTTTGATAAAAAATTGATTTGTTTATTTACATTTTTAAGCCGTTATCGGAGTTCTGTACAATCTGTGGAACAAGCGCGATTTAAAAATTTATCATCCTATATATTGCTTTTCAATGCACATCATTTTAAAGCTTAGAGTGTCTAGTTTTGAAATGTACTTTTGGATTTTTAATAAAATCCAATCATTTTCCAGAAATCAGGAAAATTGATCACACCGGTGAAAACCAGATTTTTTTTTTAAATAAATAAATAAACAAATCAATTTTTTATCAAAACGCAAGAAAGATATTAAAAAAAATGTCTGAAATCATTCAAGACCTCCTAAAAAATAGGAAAAAAGACTATTTAAAAAAAATATATGAATCTTGTGGAAAAAAACTTTGACCGCTTTTTTAAATATTTTTGTCAAGTACAAACGAGCTGCAAGTAACATGGAATGATAGCTACGGGTCTTCCCATTGTGATGAACTTTGAAGCATCGGAAAATGTCAATGTTTTGCCGAGTTATGGAACAATTCGTCCGCCCGCTTACAAGTTAATACATAGACAGCAGAATTCCTACAGGCAGAGACTCAGCTGCTGAAATGAGAAGACTTTTAGGTCTCATTATCTCGATAACTATCGAATTTTCGAAAAAAATGATGAGTACCACTTTTGTAGATAATCAGACGATCTTCGTTTTTTATCTGAAAAAAAAATTCTCTAATTCGCATAGTCTAATAGAATTGAAACATATTTTTTCTTTTAGTCAAATTCACGTGGTCCCGTTAATAGCCAGCTCCAAAGAATGGATGTTAAAAGTCGAAGAAACTGAAGAAATAATTCTTGTAGCAGCTTCCGAAAATTTAATAAGTTTCGCTATGGCGAATTACATCGTTAGAGTCGCTTCGGTTTATGGTACACAAAGAAGCGTCTTATCGATTCCAGGACCGGTTGTATGTATGGCAGCTTTTAAAAATCTACTTATGATCGCCTATCACACGTCCGGTGTTAGAAAAGGAGATCAGTGTATCAACGTTAGATTGATAAAATTCGAAGGTAATGTTAGAATTGATTTATAAGTTGTAGTATTCAATAATTCTAGTCATGTAATTTAAACATTCTATCCAGAAAGAAGAAGAATCTTTATTTAATATAGGAGGTCCTAATACATACTAGTAAATACCACATATTGTAGTCAGTGTGCACAAATTCAACTTAATAAATAAAATAAATACATATTGAAATAAACATACAAAATTACATCGAAGGATTATTCTCATTCCTCTATTTTGCAATTTTTGTAGTCTTTGTAAACAGTTATTATCCAATTTATAAAGTAATGATCCGCAGTAGTCAAAATGAGGTTGTATAATAGTTTTATACTCTGTTAATCTAGAGAAGAGAAAGAGATTTGAAGCAATACTTGAGAAGAAAAATAGCTTTTTTGTTATTTTCATCAAAAATAAATCCCAAGTATTTAAATTCATTAACCCATTCTACTTTCTCATTTTCTATTCTAATGTTATAGGTATCTATATAATTTATTTGACTTAATCTATATTTACTTCCCAAAATCATTGCTTTCGTTTTTTTAGTTTAAGTATTAATTTTATTTTCATTCAAAAACTGGGTTGAGACTTTCAATATATTATTCAGTTTATTTAAAATTTCCTCAAGGTTATACCCATAACATGCTTACAGTGTATCATCTGCAAATAGATTATAGTTCATTTAAAAACCAGGAGAAGTCATTTAAAAAGCCTCACTCACACCACTAAAGTTACCAGATTAGTTACTATAGGGTGTGTCTCGAAAACGTAGTCAACAGTCGTGTTCCAAATATATTAAATTTGCTTTGATAGCAAAGACATTAGTCATAAGTGATTATATAAAATAATTATCTATCATTCTTTACAACTACTACTGTTGTGTTGTAGAAACTTTGGAAATAAAGTTACCACAATATCAGCACCGGATCTTTAATATTTTTTAGGCGAGGCAAAAACTGAAAAATGCCGCCCTCGTCCACCTATATTTACTGCCTCAGTGCCTCGGTGGTGTAGCGGGCGTAGGTCTGTCGAGGGAACAAATGTTTGCGCTATCTGCAGATGTGTGTTCCTTGTCTGGGTGTTTCCTATGTATAATATGTATGTATTAACAAAAAAAGCATATGGTTTATTTACGATAAAAAGACGATGACGTTGCAAAACAAAATATTGTGATATTGCCAGGCTGTAGTTTTTTTCTTTACTTGAACATTAAAAACATTCAATCATTTACATTTAAATATGTAACAATAATAATAATGAATACAAATAGCGAATACTATTACTTACGTCTCTTACAGCGGTAAGCGGGTCCCAATTCGGCATTCTCGTTCAAAATAGCTGATGTTACCATCTCTTGACATTTACTGCTCAGCTTCTTCGGCATTTTATTAAATACACAATGCAAAAACAATGAATTTAAAAGCACCAAAAAAACGATGATCGAATGTCGATAAACGTCAAAACAAACTGGGGAATTTTACCAGTTGGTCTGACAACGTCTTGGAGTTTCGCCAACCCGTTAGCCTTAAATTGCCCTGGCTGTTGAGGATAAATTGTGTTTGCAGTTGGTAAATTACTATTTATTCTGATAAGCAGGAAAGTAACTAAAAATGACATCATCGTCTTTTTATCGTAAAAATCCTATAGTAGTATTTATATGAATCGATCATCTAGTACCCACAATACAAGTTCTGCATAGTATGGGGCTAGATGATGATGTGTGGATAGGCCAGAATTATTTATTATTATCTTTATCATCTTCATCGTTTTAGCCATCAGATGCCCACTGATTGATGGACATTTGGACATAGTCCCCCCGGAAAAAATGCATCCAGCGCTGTTCTTTCTGTGTTAAGCGTATTTATTTAAAAATCTAGATATGATCGTGTAGGATATCAATTTTAGATATGACTGGAGGGGATTTGAAAAACAAATATGTGTGATTCAAATAATCAATTATATATTATTTGTATTGTGAATTCCAATTACAATTTTACTTTTCGAGCTTTTTGTCCAGCAAATAAATCTATGGCCTCGTGTGCAATTCGATTTTTTATCGTTAAGATTGCAACACACGATAAGCGTTCCTGGCTCATGAAGATCGCAAATGATTTTCAATTTTTTAGATTACCTAAACTTCGCTGACAGCTGGCGGTAGTAGGAAGCGTAGAGTAAATTCACAGATCAATACAAATATTAGCAAAAGCATCCTGCAACTCATGCGCATAGATTTAGATAAAAGTGGAGCTTGCTCTTTAAAAACGTAGGGCTCCTGGCAAAATTCAACGGTGTTTAAATCTCGCTCGTATTTTCGAGCATGCTTTTGCAGTTCTTCAATTGACATATTCTATATATTAGTCCCATTAAGAAATCCAAAATTCAAATTTAACGTAGTAGCACCTTCAAACCTCTCTGTAATTCGATCATTATTTCTTTAGAAAAGAGTTGAACAGGCTGGTCATCTTCGCACTTCTCATCGAATTTTTGTTGCGTTTCGGAATTCCTTTGGTTTTCAAAATAGGCAACGCCAGAATTTTTAGCAACTTCTCCAGCCACTTTTATCCAATATTTCATTGTCCAATGAAGTCTAGATATCGGAACTGCCTGGGTGTACACTTATCAAGTTTTTGTTTGGAACCAAAGGAAATCAGTTTGTTGTCAGTGAAAATGGTAAACGACCTACCTTCTAGTATATGACGATAGTACTTTACTGCTTGGTGTATGGCTAACAGTTCACGGTCATAAGCACCGTATTTGTTGTTGAGCTTAGCTTCTTAGAAAAGAAAGGGAGCGATTGCCAATCTCCTCCTTTCAATTGCTGCAAAGTGGCTGGATAGCTTGTAATAATTCTTAGCTGATTCTTATGAACACTCATGTCACCTATGAAGGTTTTACTGTGAACTTTCTTTGAATTGTTCCTCCACTGTAGTCTATGTTGACTTTGAACCCATTTTTGTATTTGTCCTTGAACCACTTTCTTTTCGGTCCCATGAACTGGTTCTGGTCCAACATATGTCGTTGTTGAACCTCTTCTCTCATTGTATGTAGATATTTAATGCGGTCCATTCATCGAATTTTTCCTAGTATTCTTCTACTAGCCTGGATGTTACCTTGCGGTAATTTAAAGCTGCAAGTGCTGCCTGACTCAGTATGTTTATCCTATGAGTATCCTGTATTTGTTAATTCTGGCACATTGTAGGATAGCATAAATCTGTGCCTGAAATACAGAGGTATTTTTTCCTATTGAGAAGGAACATTTTGTATCTTGTTGTTGCATTTCACTATACAACCACTGCTCTTGCCCCTTCCCCAGTCTTCAACCTGTGTATACCAGCTCTCATGCACCCTGCAAGCAAATCTTTGCACCTCGTCATTGTCATCACTGCATTCATTTGTGTCGTCTTTGTCCATCAGACCAATGACGCGTATGGGTTTGACAAATGAAGCTAATATAAGCGTGTTATAATATAATCAAAGTACAAAAGAAAAAGCCAATATCAGTAGAACTTTTGGCTGTACATCAATGACTTAACTGTACTTAACATCGCTAAAAAGAAGGAAATGACTGAGAAAATGTATAAAATAACACAATATTATACATTAAAATCGACTGGCCAGTTGGTTATTAAAACTAGTGCCAAATAAACATATTGTTGACGTAGTAGTATTTAATTTATATTCTGTGGGCTCCTTGTGATATATTCATTTTTTCAGGTCAGTCTATACAGTGTAGAGATATTGGATCGGCTTTGGGTCCAGAATCGACGATAATGTGGTTGGGTTTTTCGGATGCCGGAACGCCTGCTATGATGGATTCTTCGGGAATGTTGTCGATGTATCCGCACAACACTAACACGTGGATACCGTTTTGTGATACAACTAAGCATGTAAGATTATTTTTCCTATCCGATATACACCTAAGATTTAATTAGTAATTTTTAAATTTTGAACGATGCTGCTCTTTATTTTGTCAATTTCGTACGAATTGAACATTACTTTGTATTTGTATTTACAAAAAAATAATGTTCAGTTTGGTTTTAAGGGATAATCTAAAAATCTGTATATTTTAAAAGCATCACCCTATATTTATACAGTAATTTTCAAAATTTGATTTTTTTAACTCGAAAAAAAGAAATAATAACTGTTTCTAATTAATTTCACTATTTAATAAATAAATTATGTAAATTATAAAAAGGAATTGATAATTAGGTATTTCGATATTGACATGTCATGTTAATATAACGCTCAACAAATAGCGATGCTTCAAATAATTTGAGTTTTTCGGCTTGTTGATAGTGGTTGTCTGTAACAAATATGATGCCAGCCGTTTTCACGCAATATATTCTTATGATTTATAGCACATTTTTGTGCTAATTAAAATTTTAACCCAGTTCCCTATTGTCCCCCAACAATTAGCCAGCTGCTCTGGAAACTATCATAATATACAGGGTGATTTATTAAGAATGTCCAATCTCTGAACTATAGATTCTAGACCTCAAAATATGATGATTCTGCTCAACATGCCTTATGCGAATATTGCTAGTTTCCGAATTCAAAGTTTAAATTTTAATTTTGATTTTCGCAATAATTTCTTATGTTTTCACAATTTCTCTTTGAAAATTGGCAATTTAACGTTTTTTGGCATGAGGAATCATAATTTGCACTCTAATTTAACATTGCTAGAGGGCGCTAGTTACACTTGTTTGTGTTAATTAAATAAAAGTAAACTTTTTTTGGGCCAAACTTACAACTAAAATAATAAAAAAAAATATTAAAAAGCGTTAAATTTTAATTTTTTCATAAAAAGTTTTATGATTCCTTAAATATGTAACAATAACAAATTTGTAAACAAAAATAAAAAACTTCAAAGCAAATGCTCAAAATGCCCACCATTTACTTCAATACACTTTATGATCCGCTTTCGTAAAATCAAAATTTAAATTTAAACTTTGAACACCCCGTATCTCGGAAACTAGCCATATTATATTATATAGGCATGTTGAGCAGAATCATCATATTTTGAGGTCTCGAATCTACAGTTCAGAGATAGGACATTCTTAATGAATCACCCTGTATAATGACTGAAATAAGTGACTTTAATTTCTTCCATATTTACTTAATATTCAACAAGGTGCGCTGCATCTTCATCATCATCATCAAGCCTTTAAATCTAATAGATTGTGGATAACGCTAATGCGCTTTTAAATCCAATTTTTAGGGTGGATTACTCCCTTTTCCCTCAATTCTTATATTAATATATGTGTATTTATTTATTGATTCCAAAAAATTGATTATTGCTTAAAAGGAACTAAAGTTCTTACCGTGAGTCCCGTTACACGTTCTTCAATGTTTTATTTGTTTGTTAGTTTTGAGTCTCCTTTCCCCAGTTCTTGTTATGTTTGGCCCTAGTATCGTTCTAAGAATCTTTCTTTCTATGATTTTTAAGTCTTCTGCTTCTTTTTTGTTTATCACCGTTGTTTCTAAGCCATACGCAATGACTGGTATTAATAGCGTTTTGTTTATTTTTATTTTGGTGTTTTTATTTATGGCTTTACTTTTCAGAAGTTTTCTATTTCTGCAGTAAGCTTGGTTTCCATTGACTATTATTTCTTGCTTCTTGTTTGTCCCATCGTCACTCCTAAGTAGTTGAATTGCGTTTTTAAGTTCCCTTCGGTATTTTCGTTTTTTTTACCTACTATCATATATTTTGTTTTGTCCGCGTTGATTTCCATTCCAAGTTGTTTTGCCTCTTCTCCTATCTTTTCAATTGCTTTTATACGTTCTTGTCTTTAATTTGCTACTATGGTTAAATCGTCTGTATATGCTATGATTTGAATATGGTTTGTTATGATGTTTTTGCTTTCTAGTTTAGCTGTTCTTAGGATATTCCCCTATGTCAAATTGAATAAAGTTGGGGAGATCGAGTCTCCTTGTTTGACTCCCTTCGATGTGACTCCTTGGAATCGCACTTTTGTTTTGTTGTTAGCCATTATCATTTTCAGCAGCTTTATTAGCTTTTTATCAATATTTAGTATTTCTAACCGTTTTATCAATTCTTTTCTGTCAATAGTGTCAAAGGCACTTTTAAAATCAATGAAAATTGTATGAACTTCCCTGTTGTGTTCCCATGCTTTTTTCAAATATTTGTTCTAGCGTATGTATGGCATTTATAGTTGATCTACTAGGCCTGAATCCATTTTGATAGTCTCCCAATACATTTTGTGCTTCTGCTTTTAATCTTGTGTTGATAAGATTAGCCAGGATATGCGGAGTCCAATAATGCAATTTTTAAATTACCGAGCAAAAAAAATTACCGAGCGCTGCATCTTACATATTGGAATAAAGTACACTTGACATAAAATGCAGAAAAACGTTTATTCCAATAAAGAAATCGAGCAGTAACGTCAACTTTTACTTCTTAATCTGTGAAACACCCCACGATATGATAAATCATCTGAGAATGCACGCTCCGCTTAATCATCATCGTCACTGTCTATAATTGAAAGACAATCCAATTCGTTTCTCAGTATAATTTTCCGTTTTTTTGTATTTATGTTTATTCCAGAGAAAAAGTCCAGGAGATGGTTTCTTCGTAACAACTATATTCGAATCGAATCAAACGATCGGTGGAATAAAATGCAGAGGTACATTATATCCTGGTTTTACTCCAAGGCCGACGATGTGTGAAATACCCATAGAACCGCCGTTCGCTGAAACTACCAATGATAAAACCCAAATGGAAATGAATTTGTTCACGTGGTCCATGCTACAGATTCCTGATAGTGATAAAAAGTTGAAAGAGACCGCCGTTAAAACTTTCGCTGTAAGTAACTTTTCTATGAAAAACGCCAAAGTATGTTTTGAGGTATATTTTTTCTAAAGTCAATGTGAAGAGAGAGATTTTAATCCCATTGATGAAAAATTCCGCTCAATGGCGTGCATATAAGTTATTTGATTCCCGTGGTAAATGATCTCGAACTGTCGTTTCAAATGGTCTTCAAAATGGCATACTAATTAAAAAGAAATAAATTATATTTAAAAAACTCACTGGTCGTTTAACAAATAGTAATAGTAAAAACAAACCTAGATGAAATAAAATACTGCTTTACTTATCCAAACCCAATACAAGTCACTGCGCCTCTGGCAGGTATAACTAATGCTGTAAATCATTTTAACGATACAGTTAACCACATAAATAAATAACTGATAATTCTCATGTCTTTATATAGTATTTTCTGAAGCACCAAGTCCTTATTTACAAAAAAATACCTATCCAATTCACCCGCACCCTGGCCCAACTACGTACGGCTAATAATTATAAAATTAAATTTACGTTTATTATATTGACCCGAAATTAGTTTGCTCTTTATGTAACAATCAAGAAAAGGAAACTCTTCTACATGTTGTTTTTGAGTGTTAATGCGATTGTATTAATAACTATTACATGAGAGTTGCATTCATTATTTTTTCTACAAAGAAATTTGAATAAAATTTTCTTTTTTTAAATGGACTACCCGGGACACTCGAACCCGGAATGTACAGATCGAAAAAAATCTTATGCGGCGCTTATGCTCACTGTGCTACGGGACCACATGGTAGAACTATTGCATAAAGCGTATAAGTATGTAACTGTTATACAGTATTGGTAATAAATTATTGTAAACAAAAATAATAAGTTAAAATATGTATTTGCCTTGGTCATTAAGTAGTTTTGGTCTGGTGCTCGATATTTCTTTTAAAAACTAATGCAAAATATTTAAACTGTCATCAAACACACGAATACATAGCAGAGCAAAAAGAGCATATGTGGCATATGAGCAGTGTCGGACGACAGTGGGACGCACATCGGGTCTGTCGCCCCGTGTGGTCACCTGGATCTACACTGCAATAATAAGACCCATGTTAACGTATGGAGCAATTGCATGGGGACCGAAGGTTCTACAAGCAACGGCCATCCAAAAATTATATCATATACAGCGAATGGCTTGTTAGAACATCACAGGAGCCATCAGAACAACACCAACTGCAGCAATGGACCTAATTACTGGTCTGACCCCTCTGGACCTACACGTTAAGGAGGTTGCGTTAATGGCCATGGTACGATTGCGCACGGCTGGTGTAAACCCTGAAGTAGGAATGGGCCAATTGAGGTTGAGCGCTCTCTGCGCTACCTCTGCTGCAGGCAGCCAACGATGCAATTGAACCCAGGTTTTTGTTTAACAAACCCTACAAAATTCAAATAAAACAGAACACAGAGCCAGATGCTGTAAATGCAATACGCATATATACAGATGGTTCAAAAATGAAAGAAGGCTCAGGCTGTGGAGTTTACTCGAGAGCACTGAGCCTTAAGATTAAGTGGGGAATGGGAAACAATACCAGCGTGGTTCAAACAGAACTGGCTGGTATCTCAATTGCCACAAAAGAACTAACCAGAAGAGGAGTTTCTGGCAAAACCATAATAATCTGCACTGACAGTAGACAAGCCCTATTAGCCTTGAACAGACAACGTGTTATATCAATGCTAGTACTAGAGTGCCACCAAGATTTAGCTGACGTCTCGGCAGATAACAACATTATCCTGAGGTGGGTTAAGGGGCACGACAGGAGTAAAGGAAATCGCATTGCTGATTCTTTAGCCAGGGAAGCCGCTGGACTGAAAATTCTAGGACCCAGTGACACCTACGGCCTAACGACTTCGACAATTGCGGAACTAGCCAAACGTTACACCCATGCTCAATCCCTTAAGAGATGGGATGGAATCAAAGGATGCAGTTTTGCCAGGATCACCCTGGGCGACCCTCGGAAGCTGGCGCCGAAGAAATATTTGGCGATGACAAGGAAAAACCTACGTTTAACAGTAGGATTTCTGACTGGTCACTGTCAACTATGTAAACACCTCCATACTATGGGGCTAGTGGACACTCCTCTATGCAGAATGTGTGAACATGAAGATGAAACTGTCAGGCATGTCTTATGCGAGTGTCCGGAGTTATCGTCAATAAGAGAGTGTGTGTTCGGTGAGTCTTGGCCTACACCTGCCGATATAAAGGAGATGTCTCCCAGTGACCTGTCCACCTTCCTGAGAAGGACAGGATGGGCAATGACCTAGGAGGACAACTCCTCGGGAGGATGTAAAATGGGTCACATGTGGCCTAAGTGCTGTGAGCCTACACACTCACCCTCCCTACTCTACAGATACAGAACACACGAATCTCTTAGAAACTGTCCAACATTCTACAGAAAATATTGGGTCTGCCAACTTGGGTAATTGAAAATCTAGATTTCTATTGGTCAATTTTCCAGTTTTATAATGAAAACCAGTGTTATAATGAGTATCATTCTGAAACAGAAAATTGGCATTTAATTAACAACTTATACCTAGTATGGGATAGAAAAATACTGTGATAAAGCGCAATATATCTTGTTTGCAGAATGTAGATGCTTTAATTAATGCTTTGCAAAATATTACAAATGAAGAAGCTATGTTTTCTTTCATATTGAATGAAAAAGTTTTTACTTTTTTATTTTTCTTAGTTTAGCCAACTAATTTTATTATATCACAATAATAATGTAATTGTACACGGAGTGGCCCAAAAGCCTGAAACGGCCTCGTAAATTGCTAGTCCTAATTGTAAAAATTTAGGGGTACACCTATTTTGTGATACGTAGATTCCAGATTTGATATTTGCAGTGCAGTGCAAAATACTTTAATTGGGTTTGTTCTTTACAGTGCTGTTCAAATACTTTGTTAAAATATTTTTAATGAAGATTAACGATGATTTATTTCAATATGTGATTTGACAAATCTTGTATTTTTTGTTCTTTTCCTTCTATACAAACAAATTATTTAAAAAGCGTGAGTAAACTGCAAAGTAATAGCTTTGTTCCACGACTTTTTGAATATGTGTAGTCACCACCATCAGTATCAGTGAATAATAGGTGTGGATAATAAACAGGTCACATGACACAGATAAATAGGACATAATTATATTGAAGGTTATTTATTTATAAATGTCACAATATAATGAATAAGAGAAGCAGAATAAATAGTGTCCATAAATTTATTACCAGAAAAGTAGAAAAAATTATATATAAAAGCCTATAATCCCTCCAAAAATTAGAGAAAATAGGTGTGGTTTAAATTTTATTTTGACCAAGCACTAAGAAATGTAAAAGGTAATGTACATTTCCTTTTAATAAATGGTAAATATGGCAAACTTGTTACAAGAACATGTGCTTTATTTTGCAGTAAATGTCGCAACCAATATTTACATTGATTGGCTCCATAATTACATCAGTGATATTATCCATCTTCCACATTTTCTCTTCTTCTTTGATCGTATGATTTACTGCCTTTTCCCAGTTTTCAGTCACATTATTTACAGCATCAAAAAGCAACTAATAAACGTCACTCATTTTAAAAGAATTATTTTTTCTTGAAACTTCTCCCTTCATCTCAGCCAATACCAGTTCAATCAGGTTTAGTTCGCAATGATATACCACTGTCATCCCACAATAGGCATGCTTAGGCAGTCACTAAGAATCAGTAAAATATTGATTTGATATCATTATATAAGATAAAGAGATTACAAAGAAATCACTAATTTTCATTTTACATGTGTGATAACATTTATTTGAGTAAAAATATAAGCACAAAATTTAACCATCCGCCATCTTATCTCACACACCAATCCGAAGAGAGTGACGTCGTACTTTCGCAAATATCTATGATCCGAAGATTTGTTTTGAATAACATCGTGGAACCGCACACCATCGATACATATTAGGATTCATCTCTATGATAACTAATCGCACAAAATGATTCAAATTTTGTTTATGTGTCAAAATAAACTTTCAGTCTGCAAGCTGTCAAGTGTTTGAAGTTTGACTTTGACACAGATCATAGATAACCTATCGACACAGATCACCTATAAATGGTATTTACGAATTGATGATGTCATAGACAGACGCCATTACTATTCTAGCGTTTTGGCGCATAATTTGAAATGTGTTTTTAAAAGTTGAATTTTTACTTTAAAAACTTTTTTCTTACAGAAATAACATTTATTGTAGATAAAGTATATACGTGGAAACATCGTGAAGCAGTTTTTCAAAATCAGTCATCATGCCTATTTTTTGCAATTTTTCCAGTTACCTACATATTTTTTGACTTTCTCTTCATGAATGGAACACAAAGAATACAGTTCTTCTCTCACAGAACCGGGATAGAACTTAATATTCTTTGAATTTAGCCAATTCTGTAAATCTTTTTTTTTTTAAGACTTGGTTGTGGCTTTTCAAGCACTTGGTTGTGAAATTTGTTAGGAAAGTATTCATTTACTTATAATCGTATTACCGTGAGAGATTCTTGGAATTTAATTAAAAGAAAATTTCATATCCGCATTTAGTTGTATCAAATCAGTTTCTTTGAGTTTTCGTATTTTACTATTCTACTTTCAACATTATGTGCGCCGAATCCCATTAAATTTTTTGCCCCTCTTCCTTAGTATGTTTGCAAATACCTGACTTAAGGAACTCCCTATTTTAAATGTATTTTTTGTGTTCGTTTATTCCGATTTTCAATGGTCTAGATGTTTCACCTAAATAACATTTGTCACATTCATAAAATATTTGATATATACTTTTGAAGATAAAGCTAGTTTGAATATTAAATTGATTGCCAATTTTCTTAATTCTGTCTGATAAACCCTTAATATACGCTATTGGCTATTGTTGTTTTTGAAAATTATATTAGTTGAATTGATATTATTGAACTAAAGTCATAAAAAAAGTTGTTTGATTTCCCAAAAAATTAAAATAAAATAATGAATATACCACATAGGAACATACTTACAGAAGTTATGAAATACACAGTACAGTTTCTAAAAAAAAAAAGAATTATTTCTTAATTTTGTTGTTTTTTTTTTCTAGAAACTAGCTTGTTAAACAATATTGATACTGTGAAACTAATAATATATTATCTAAAATAGTTCATTTCCAGTTAGCTTGTAAGAATAATTTGGACGAGAGAGCACTGGAACTGATGGAAATCCTACTGAATCCACAAATAATTACCATAGCACTAAAATACGCCGCCAAGTTAGATCGTAAAAGATTAGTAGAAAAATTGACAAATTTATTACGGAAAATTTCGGAAGAATCAGGAAACGGCGAGGAAGAGGTAAATATTATTCTTACAATTCCTTCTGTTTCTAAAGGTAAATTTTCAGGAAACGGAGAAAGTTGAAGCGCCACCCGTAAAACCGGCTTACAGAAAATTGAGTCTGAATATTTCTAAACGCACACCAAAGGCGAAATTAAATGCATTTAAAGAGGTAATTCGATTATTAAATTGATAGATTTTCTTGAAAATTTGAATGCTTTTATTTTTAAGGTTCCAGCTACGCCCGACGTTATGGAAACAACTTTAGATTCTGTACGTAAATATATAAGATATGCTGAAATATTTATCAACTGGCAACATCGCCTACTGTTTCTACTCGTATTACGCAGCGATGTGGCCAGATAAATTTTTTGTTAATAGAGAAACGGAAATAACAAAAGTTTCATATGGTTTTATTTTCAGGAACCGTCGACTCCATATTCGCTTATCGACACCAGCCTCAATACACAGGTAAGTATTTATCTGTAATTTCCTTGTCAAGTTTGAATGTAGCTTTGATATTTCATAGGAGATGGATCGGGAAGAAGCGAACGCGAATCCGTTTTTGAAGCGGTTACAAAAACCTAAGTCTGATAAAGCGATGAATCCTCTCAGTTTGACCGACAAATTCGCCGGAGTTACGTATGAAAATGGCAATAAAGAAGCTAGAGATAAAATTCCAGAGGTAAAAACAATCTTGCTTTTACATCAATATTAATAACTTCGAGTCAAATGCATGGGACAATTTTGAGGTTTGGTTGAGAAAGTTCTGAGGTGCGTTCATAAACGAATGTACAAAGTAGCACTTTACTCTGTAATGGAATTGGTTGACATTTGAAATGGAGCACATTGTGACACGTGATTTATGAACGCATTATGGTAACATAGCTGTCAAATTTTAATTAATTAATCAGACATCTCGTCGAGTTATAATAGTTAGGGAAGCGAAGTCGCTAAATGGCGACATTCTCGAGCGCCGTCGAGACCTATCAAAATCGA
This sequence comes from Galerucella calmariensis, assembly GCA_910591675.1. Classification (NCBI taxonomy): domain Eukaryota; kingdom Metazoa; phylum Arthropoda; class Insecta; order Coleoptera; family Chrysomelidae; genus Galerucella; species Galerucella calmariensis. Next base: position 12,674 of record CAJUYG010002465.1, on the reverse strand, counting down.
AAGATGAAGTAATTTCGAAAAAAGAAATCTCGTATGGCAAAAACCATTTTAGCGGTGGGTATGGCGTGTACGGTTTTTCAAAATTTAAAAAAAAACAGTTTTTACGCGATCGATCTTTTTTGTTTATTTACAGCATCGGTTGTCATGTCGGTAGGTTGTGTTTACTGGTTTCTAAGTCTAACACGTCGGTAAGTGATTTACTTACCGTTCAGACGTCGGTAAGTAAATTACTTACCGACGTCTTAGCCATACATACGTTTAAGTGGTCCTAAATAATATATTACTTCATTCATTACACAAAAGGAACAAAAAAAAATAAGAAGATTGATATTTTTTTGATGAACAGAATCGAACAGAACAATATAAAAAGTAATAAATTGCATGAAAACAATTTCACCAAAATGCAAATTGTATTTTAAACTGATCGAGAAGTATAAATGTCACTTTTGACATTTCGTTCATTTCGAAGAAATTTAAATTATTTTATTCGAAATTGGAATATTTCAATACGATCGCGCAAAAAATGGTATAAGCATTTCGAACGTTAAGGGTAATACCGGTAAACAACCCTTACCGTTCTTGATACTTAATATACTATACTTGGGCATTCTCGAGCGCGTCAGATATTCATACCACGTATGCCCCAAGTGCCTCTGATAACAACGGTATACTAATCTGCCGGTTTGTGTGGTGGGGGTAGGCATATAAAGTAGTCAAAAATCCGGAAAAAAAAATTTACTCGACTGCTTCAGATTTTTGGAAGAGGTAGGCCCCAAGGAAGCTCCCTTTGAAAAAACTGACGATTTCGGCGTTACGAGAAGTTACGACAAATTTTTGAAAATGCAAAAATAAAAAGTTTTTTTGAAATACTCGAGCGCGTCAGATTTTCATAGGGGAGGTTCATCTCGGTATCCTGGAAGCATATTTTCTTAATCTGACTAAAATGTTGGTGGGTTCTCTTAATCTGACCGAAAAAGGTCTATATTACATGTTTATGGCACATTTCTCTGTTTGCTTCCATTCTTCACATCGTTTTGCTTACGGTACGTCCAAAAAATAATTTAAGGATCAACAGGCTTTTGAATAATATAAATAAATGAAACTGTACATGTTAATAATACTTTTGGAACTTTAGTTCTTTACGCCAGGTTATATTTGAGCGACCAGGGGTCGCGACGCAAAAGATCTGACCGTTACGCGTTACGTTACGCTGCGTTATGTTACATTGCTTCGTTATGTGCCTTGCTTTTGCGTGCTTGTGCCTCCTTAGTCTCTCTCTCTCGTTTACGAAGCAGCGATTCATAATAATAAATATGCTCATACCCGGATTCGAACCCGGGCCGCCCGCGTGCAATGCGAGCATTCTAACCACTGAACCACCGATGCTATATTGAAATTCTATGCAAAGCTGGTATTCGCAGTGCTAGTGATCTACTTGAATTTGTTCGGATTAATTTTTACTATTATTTCCATAATTTTTTTGCGCGATTAAGGGGTCTAGCTACTTTTCGAAATACAGGGTGTTGAAATTTTGAAAACTTGAATGTTTTAATTCGATAACTTTAAAATGGATTGATAAATTGATTTGACATTTGGCAGGTAGTTTTTAGATGTAAAAGGGCATATTTTGGAAGAAATTGTAGTTTGTGCAACTAGTGTGGATATGATGGCCATATCGCACGAGGACGAAGATGAAGCACGACGCCGTAGGCGGAGTGCTCAATCGTTCAAGTGCGATATGGACAATCCACACGAGTCGAGCAGCATATTTTTTCTACGACCCACTTAGGAAAAAATCTAGAAAATAAAAATTTCTATAAACTGTAATATAACTTCAAATTAAAAATTTAACAATTCAATTATATGTTTCCACTAATTTTGTGGTAAACGAATGTCCAATTTGTATAATGCTACGGTTTCCTTTTTTAAATATACGATGCTGTTATAAGTAGATGTTGCCAGTCGGACTCCCTCATGGAGGGTACCGTACCATTATCTATAATAATGAATATTCTGCTAAATATTTCAAACGTCTACCTGTTGTCGTTATTAATATCAAGCAGAATGATTATTTAAAAATAAAATTAACAATAAAAAAAATTCCTCGCGGGGAATCGAACCCGGGACTACCGCGTGAGAGTCTGGTGTGCTTACTACTCAACCACCAAAGAATATGCAAATTGTTTATCTATAACGTCAGATGTATTACATAACTTTTGCTTAAAAGGAACTAAAGTTCCTACCGTGTGTCCCGCGACACGTTCTACCTTTTTTATACAGATACGCGTAACTTTTTCCGAGTCCACGCAAATTGTCGAGAAGCTTTAGGAAAAAAAATTTGAGATAATATAATACAAGTTACATAATTTAATCATCGTTGTTAAATATCAATTTTTTTCAACACCCTCCGTTTTCGAGATATACTCAAAAACCGGGAGTTTGAGTTTTCATGATGCTTTAGGTCCAAAAGTTTCAACTTTGGACAAAAATGTAAAGAAACCTTTTTTGTGTAAAATGAAATTACCTTTATTTATCTAAACTTTTTTTGTAAAATGTATCGTTCGCGACTTATATGCCGCAACGCGTTTTTCGGAAGACGAAATGGCTCCTCCACACTTCCGGTCATGCGGAAACCGGCAGTTTTATTTCACATTTTTGAAGAGCGCGAACTCGATAAAATATTACTACGCTCCATACCGCGGTCTAGAAATGTGTACATTGGAAATGTCAAAGTATATTTATGAACGCTAGGAATGTAAGCACAGAGCAACAAAAATTTCATTTATTAACGATGGTTGTCAAAAAAGTGTGAGAAATGTGTACTCTGTAACGTTTATGAACGCACTCCTGGAAGTAAAAATTACTAGACATAACCTTATACACTGTGTTATTTATAAGATGCGACATAGGGATTCCTGTACAAAACTGTCAAAACTTTTTTACCAAATAGCGTTCATAAATAATAATAGTAACATATATGGAAAGGTCGTTAAAAAATAAGTTCAAATGCACTTTTAATTTTCTCAAATTCTCTCTGGTTTGATGGAAAAATGGTTTAAATGAAAAAAAAATTTTTTTCTCCGTTTTTCTCAAATTTGACATGAAAAATATGATTAATGGATTCATTAATATTTTGAAAATGTTTGTCTCCAAAAACCGCGTATTTTGAAAAAAAAAAGTTTAGATTCGATCATTAGAAGCGGAGAAAACAGTGTTCAAAGTTCAATAGCCACTGACAAAATGATATTGTTATTCTAATTATGTTTGCCGCTTAAAAAACCATTTTGCAATTTTTTTTTAAATTTTTCGAAAATTAAGGAAAGAAATTTTTTTTTCAAATATTGCATAACGTCAGGGTATAAAATTACCTACAATTTTGATGCCTACAATTTTTTTGTACAATAAAATCTAAAAAAGTTATGGACGATAAACTATGGCATTTCACGTGCTCCAAACTGCATCGTAAGCTCCAGCAGAATCTTCTCCCAACTACTACTACTAAATGTGCAGGCGAGCCTTGTCCTGGACAACTCAAGCCAAGGTTCCGACACTGAGGCCACTGGCGGGCCCATTGTGCCAATCCTGCTACCTAGTCATCCATGAAGCCGAGCCCTTCAATAAAGGCCACAACCTTTTTCAGTGGATGCCTGCTTGTGTCTCCAGGAGCCATGACAGTGACTCCAAAGATTCGCCTGCGTAATACAGCCCAGTGTGGACACTCTAAGAGAACATGAACTGACGTTTCATCAGTCATGCCGCAACCCCTACATAGGGAACTTTCCTCTACTCCTAGATTGTAGAGGTGCTTCCTCATACAGCAGTGCCCTGTTAGGAGTCCTGCTATCTTCCTTAGCCTACTCCTTGGTAGTTCAGTGGCTGCCCTGGCGTGTCCATCAGTCCATCCCTTCAGTAGAAGTTTGGATTGTCTAGGACCCTGCAGAGCATTCCAATGAGCGAGGTGCTGATTCCTCAGCCACTTCTTCGTCTCCTTGCGTATTTTTTGTTTTGTTAGGCCCAGGGTCGGGCCCGGGCCGCAGAAAGGAGCTGCCGCCCCTTCCGCAGCCAGTGCATCCGCCATCTCGTTGCCTTCAAAACCAGAGTGGGCTGGAATCCATTCTAGCCGCACCACGTTCCGCCTTGCAAGATTCTTCTCCCAAACTAGGAAAGTAGTCTATACTACATATACTTTCGTTTAAAAAAGTAAAATCCCTGGTGGAAATTTTTTCCACTGTATATTCTTACTCCCCGGACTACACGTACTAGTTGCAATTTCACGAATAAAATGCGACAAAAAACTTCAAAGAGAATATTTTTAACCGTAGTTTGTTGAATTTTTTTTTTATTTCAGCCGGGAGAAAAAAGGAAGTTGCTAAATTCGGACACCGAGAAACCGAAGGAAAAACAGAGGAAGTTGGATATGTTCAAATTTAAAAAAAATTCATAGATCTTAAGTTACAAATTCGATATAATCCATAAAATGAAACAAAATTTTTTTTGATAAAAAATATACAATTCAAATTTCAAAACAACATTTTTTTCTTCCTAGAAAAGTATATGTTTACGTCAATTGGCATAATTTTACTTATTTCTTGGATCGCTGAATATTTCATATGCAAACATGCTTTCCCACTCATTCCCATTAGGGTATACGTACCCTTCAACGGCTTCTTTTTTCAATTCCGTGTTGTAACCAGGAGCCTGAAATAAAAATATAATTGAAATTTTCACGTAGAACAGAGCAAGAAGAGAAACATTCGTTCCCGATCTGCAAGAAATTCATAGTCGACACTTGTGGGTCACTATACTCATTAGTTTGAGCTTAGCTCGAGGCAACTTTTCATATCCACAGTCATTACTAAAGTAATACTTCAATTTGAGCGAAGAAAGTTTGGCATCAATGTTATTATTAGAAACGTTTAGTTGCGTTTGGTTAACAATTGTGATTTATGAATGTCCTTTAATGTTCATCTGACATCTGTTGCATTGCATTCATATTAGAATGTGTATTCAGTTCGTGTATTAGCCCTCTGCAAGTATTTTATTCTCAGCTTAGTTCTTTACTGTTCATATATATATTTCTTATTTGCTGCCTAAGTTTATTTTTCAAGCTAGTTATTTAATAGATAATTTTAGATTCTTATTTTCAATTTTTATAGTAGATATTATTTGATTAAAGTGCAATATTTCTTGGGAAAATAGAAAAAAAAGAAAATTCTATTCGTCCAGCGAAAAACTGGCCTTAAGTGAGCTGGTACGTAAATATTCTTTTATAGAAAATAAAAAAAACTGATTGTGCTAGCTTAGCTGGAAAGGAGAAGGCATGGGTGTCACTGGCACATGAGTTTAATTTCAGTGGAGAGCATTGTTTTGTCTAAAAAATGAATTAATCTAATAATTTTGCTTTTTACTACACCAATGTGATTACTAACCAAGGTGAACGATAAGCGTAATCATTATCATCATCTATATAGTTTACAAAATCAATAAAATCATCCATTATACTAATTTGCTTGAAAATTTTGAAACTATAACAGACAAATAACAACCAAACAAAATTTTAGGTGGATTCATGCAAGAAGAAATTAAAACTAACATTAATTTAAAACTAAAACTAAGAAGATAAAACCATGTTATTTTTCAATTTAAATCTCAATTTCTTAGTTTCTTGCATGAGCATGTATAGTTTGGCAAGTTTATCTGAAGCTATACGGGATCGGTAAGAGGCGAGGAAAAACATGGCGCCTATCTGTCAAACGTACAAATGGCGTACGGTACCTATTTTACCAAGTAAAACTGAAAATACAAATGTAACTGACAATAGCAACGCTACTGGATAAATCCAATATCAGTCAACTGACGAAGTGAGAGGGAAGATCTCACGCACGCGCTTGCCAATAAGAAGTCATCTGGTCGATACAAATCACCAATTATGTAATTCGAGAGTGTGGTCATTATGGTTTTCGTACAACGCTGCCAGAGCTTCAAAAAGCCCATAACATATACTTTGGCAAGTTTATCTGAGACCGTGAAAGGAATGCAGTCGAAAACGTTCGACATTGCCACGTTTAACTATAAAAAAATAGAAGAACTGATTATGTAGTGATAATAATTATAAATGGGTCTTTTTATTATTAACAATATTAAAAATATGATTGAACGTTAATTTCATAATGTGCTTGTTTCCTTGGATTTATTCTATTAACATTATTTTCCAATTTATGAATATTAAAAGAGAACACTTTTCCAAATTTGTTATGGGATTCTTAAAGCTCTGGCAACGTTGTACGAAAACCATAATGACCACACCCTCCGATTACATAATTGGTGATTTTTATCGACCAGGTTACTTCTTATTGGAAAGCGCGTGCGTATGTTCTTCCCTCTCACTTCGTCAATTGACTGATATTGATTTATCCAGTGGTGTTCGTATTGTCAGTTACCTTTGTAATTTCAGTTTTACTTGGTAAAATAGGTACCGTACGCCATTTGTACGTTTGACAGATATACGCCATGTTTTTCCTCGCCTCTTACCGACGCCCCATAGCTACAGATAAACTTGCCAAACTATATTTGGAAAAGTGTTCATCTTTAAATATTCATAAATTGAAAAAATAATGCTAATAGAATAAATCCAAGGAAACAAGTACATTATAAAATTAACGTTTAATCATATTTTTAATATTGTTGATAATAAAAAGACCCTTTTCTAATTATTATCACTACATAGTAAGCACTTCAGTTTTTTCATAGTTGAATATGGCAATGTCGTATGTTTTCGACTGCATTCCTTTCACGGTTTCAGACGACTTTAAAATAATTGCGTTTCATAATGAAAGTAGCACCTTCTTTTAATAAAAGTAGCATTTAGCTAAGTTGGCAGCCCTGAAATTTGTTTTTCGATACCTTAGACACTATTTAATTTAGTTATCTAACCTAAAATTATTGCTTTGGCGGTTTGTTGTTGTTGACAATATTGTTATATTGAATATTTACTGAATAATGGAGGCAAATATAAAACGTACGTACAACAAACTTTACAAAGGAAGAGGAATTGTCTTTCCTACAAAGCATAGAAAAACACAAACATGTAATAGAATGTAAAACGACGAATAAAATCAGCAGTGTTGAAACCGAATTAGAGGTTCAATGTTTTGTAACAAGTTACGAACAGTAGGTTTTGATAACCGTAAACGATTTAAAAAGTCAGCATTTTTTATTCTTCTTAAATAAATCTCTTCGTCATCGAGTGATGAACTAGAGCTGGAAGAACTATCAAGCATGTTCATCATTTTTTCGTGAAGTATTCAGCCTCGTTGTCAAAAAATATGGAGAAAACTAGGTTATGTCTCCTTTAAAGCCACTTTATCTTCTGTAAAGTTTAGAAATTCGCACTTTAAGTTAAAGGAAACTTTAGGCACTACTTTATCTTAAAGTACGATTATGGGACCACTTTTTCAACTTTAAGCCAACTTTAATATTTAAAGGCACTTTAAGTTGATTATGAAACTGGGCCTCAGTTTTAGTTTTAAATTATTAATCTTAGTTTTAATTTCTTCTTGCATGAATCCACCTTTTGATATCGTAAAATGACAGTGTAAGGTACAAACGTGGTTTATAGGTTAGAAATCTTCACTCGATGTAGCTGGAATCTGTACTCATATTTCACTCAAGTCACACTTAAACTCAACCTCACTTTTCGCCTGTTAAGTGTCTCTGCATACAATAAGGATGAGTGACCCTCAAGTGTCGACTATGAATTTCTCCCTCAATCCACGTAAAACCAAATTGGAAGTGTGCCACTCGGTTTGCTGTGTGCTGCGTGCCATAAAGTGGTAAAATGAATAGATACATAGTTACTTACCCTTGGGGCTACATAGTGAGCGTTTTCTATAACGGTAGGATAAATGAAATGTTCATGTTGTTGATCAACGTATTCCACCCATTTACCTTCGGATGTTCCGGACAAGGCGACGTAGTCCCACATTTGTAAATGCTGCACCATTTCACACAAACCAACACCACCGGCATGAGGACAAACTTTTACTAAAATAAAAAATCAAATATAAACATCCATTTTGAGGTTTATCGATTTTCTTATTCTTCCTCTTGTCAACAACGCTATATTTCTACAACATACAAACCTCCAAGTTTTTGTGCCATTAGATAAACAGAAAGAATCTCGTTAACGCCACCAATTCGAGCTGAATCGATTTGACAGTATTGAATAGCATCAGTTTGTAAGAATTGCTTGAATAATACTCTATTGCAACACATTTCCCCAGAAGCAACGCTAATTCCTAGAGGTTTTAGAGCTTTGGATATTTCGGCGTGACCAAGAACGTCGTCGGGCGATGTCGGCTCTTCGATCCACAACGGTTTGAATTGCGCCAATTCCTTCATCCAATCGATGGCTTCCTGTACTTCCCACACTTGATTAGCATCCACCATCTGCAATAAAAATATTTCCATTTCAAATACTTTGCTGGAATTTTGTTTTAAATTGTCTTACCAAAGTTTTATCCCAACCAATGATGTTCCTAATGAATTCTAATCTCTTGGCATCGTCCTTTAGATTCTTACCTACTTTTACTTTGAACGCGTTGAAACCTGCGTTCATGTATTTTTCTGCCAAATGTTTGATCTTTTCATTTGAGTAACCCAACCAACCTGAAATGAAAATATATCGGGTTATTCAACTATTTCAACGTCAAGTTCGAATAACTTTTATTAAACAAAGAATGAATTTCCAGATTAGACTGAAATTTGACGTTTCTTTTACTATGACGAATGAAAAATTATTTGATTCATACAACAATTTTAGTTTTGCTTGTGACCGATAAATGACGATGGTGCTGCACGAACTCTTCAACCTTAATATTACTCTTACTAGAAATTCAATAGCATTGTCAGTGACAGTGACTCATGTTTAAATTCGTAAAAACATAGTGAACAGAGGCTAAATATTTATTTATTACCGCATAATTTCATCTATTTATTGACATTTTTGCCGATAACAGCTAATAGGAGCTATTCTGTAAGAAACTGGTGAATTTAAAAGCGTGGTTAAAAATTAGACAATCCGCTAACTCCATTTCACTATTCTGTACGCCATGATAAACGAAATATTAACAGAAAACTCTTAATTGACACGATACCTGTTGAAATTTAAATTGTAAACCTTCCACTAGAATTTAGAGGCCGTTAAAGTTATTAACATTATTAATAACGGATGAAGTTGGATATTAATAGAGAGATATTGCCAATTGCAATACCGCATACGGTGCGGTATTTATGTAACGCTATTTTAATAACGGTCAGCCTAAAATTTATTTGGAAATAAGAGCTATTGCCATCACTATAATTTAATAACGTAGCGCTGCGTTATGTAGGAAGTGACATATCCTGTCTTTTTTTGTATATACTTTTATTTAAAAAAAAAATAAAAAACCAAACAACCTTACTATTTGCATATTTTAAACGCAAACCTCAAAAGAAACTAAACAATAAACACAATGATCAACAAAAACCTCAACCTCAGATATCCGATGCGATTTGTTCTATTTTGTCAACTGCGCAGGACAAATATGTGCCGTATTTATAATAACACTCAACGCTATGTAACTGAAAATAACGCGAATCGCTAAAGTTATTAGCGTTAGAGACGTAAAGAAGTGAATCGCGCATTTAATAAACGTCAAAATACCGCAAACGTAATTGCCGCAGACCATTTTTTAACAAGCAATTATCTCTCTATTAAAACAACCGATACCGTTATTGGCGTATCGGAAAAGCGCTGGTTATTTGTTTGATCAAATTATACAGGGTATCCCAGGAGTTCGTACCTAAAAATTGGAAGGTGATAGAAAGGCCAAAAATAATGATGGTATTTTCGAGGGTATTTTATATAAAATTTTTTCTTTACGCCCTTCGTTAACGAACTATAGGGCTCTAAAGTTGGGAATGAAAAATGGTTTTTTATTTACAATTATCAAATGGCTGATTGGAAATTGGTAATATTTTAACCGTTAATAAAAACCATAATTGCACACTTTTTGGCGTGATATACAAGTCTACAACATACTTGTGAACTCAGGTACCGACTAAATTAAATGGTGGATGCGCCTTTTTGGAACTTTAGTTCTTTATGCCAGGTTATGTTTGAGCGACCAGGGGTCGCGACGCAAAAGATCTGACCGTTACGCGTTACGTTACGAAACGTTATGTTACATTTCTTCGTTATGTGCCTCGCTTTTGCGTGCTTGTGCCTCCTTAGTCTCTCTCTCTCTCGTTTACGAAGCAGCGATTCATAATAATAAATATGCTCCTACCCGGATTTGAACCCGGGCCGCCCGCGTACAATGCAAGCATTCTAACCACTGAACCACCGATGCTATATTGATATTCTATGCAAAGCTGGTATTCGCAGTGCTAGTGATCTACTTGAATTTGTTCGGATAAATTTTTACTATTATTTCCATAATTTGTTTTGCGCGATTAAGGGGTCTAGCACATTTACTTTTCGAAATACAGGGTGTTGAAATTTTGAAAGCTTGAATGTTTTAATTCGATAACTTTAAAATGGATGGATAAATTGATTTGTCATTTGGCAGGTTGTTTTTAAATGTTAAAGGGCATATTTTGAAAGAAATTGTAGTTTGTGCAACTAGTGTGGATATGATGGCCATGTCGCACGAGGACGAAGTTTGAGCACGACGCCGTAGGCGGAGTGCTCAATCGTTCAAGTGCGATACAGACAATCCACACGAGTCGAGCAGCATATTTTTTCTACGATCCACTTAAGAAAAAATCTAGAAAATAAAAATTTCTATAAACTGTAATATACCTAACTTCAAATTAAAAATTTTACAATTCAATTTTATGTTTCCACTAATTTTGTGGTAAACGTACAGTTCTTGAAATTTGTATAGGGCTACGGTTTCATTTTTTAAATATACGATGCTGTTCAAATATACGATGCTGTTCTAAGTAGATGTTGCCAGTCGGACTCCCTCATGAAAGGTTCCGTACCACTATCTATAATAATGAATATTCTGCTAAATATTTCAAACGTCTACCTGTTGTTGTTATTATTATCAAGCAGAATAATTATTTTTTGAAATAAAAGTAACAATTAAAAAAAAAACTTTTTCACGGGAATCGAACCCGGGTCTACGGCGTGAGAGTCTGGATTGCTTACTACTCAACCACTGAGAGATATGAAAATTGTTTATCTATAACGTCAGATGTACCTATTACATAATTTTATAAAATCTGAGGTCTCCTCAAATACCCATTTTATTCTGTTTTAAGTATTATTTGTTGGTAATTTGTACGGATTATTTCTTTCAAGTTTATCTTTGTTAATGAATATTCTTGATCCAGTGCGCTTCTATGAGAAACTTTGACAAGTTATTTTGACGTTTCTTTTAAATTGAAAAAAGATGAATGACGGATACTCAACTCGAATGCTGATTGGTGGATTTCATATACGTTCTAGGATGTATATGAAATTATATCCGTTTAGTTAACTGATGGCCTACATTTCCATTTTGTAAACTGTGCAGAATAGTAGTTTGTGCAACTAGTGTGGATATGGACAATCCACACGATTCGAACATTATATTTTTTCTACGATCCCTTCAAGAAAAAATCTAGAAAATAAACATTTGAATATACTGTAAAATAAATATAACTTGAAATTTAAAATGTTCAACAATTTTATTTATAATCGTACCAATTCAATTTTATGTCTTCACTAATTTTTTTGTGATAAACGTACAGTTCTTAAATGTACAATTTGTACAATGTTACGGTTTCCCTTTTTAAATATGCGAAGCTGTTATAAGTAGATGTTGCCAGTCGGACTCCCGCACGAAGGGTAGGTATCGTACCTTTATCTACAATAAATATGCAAAATACGAAATATTTCAAGCGTCTACCTGTTGTTGTTATCAATATCAAGCAGAATAATTATTTAAAAATAAAATCAATAATAAAAAAAAAGTTGTTTCATGGGGAATCGAACCTAGGTCTACCGCGTAAGAGTCTGACATGTTTACCACTCAACCACCGAGAACTATTATAAGGACATGTCCATCGGTAGCTCCTCAATTACCCATTCTATTCTATTTTTAGTATTTGTTATCAATTTATACGGACTATTTTATTTGTTCATTTTTGTAAATAAATATTCTTAATCCAGTGCTTCTGAGAGAGACTTTTTTGACAAGTTATTTTGACGTTTCTTTAAATTGAAAAAAAGATGAGTGACGAGTACTAAACGCGATTACTGATTGGTGGATTTCATATAAGTACGTTCCAGGATGTATATGAAATCATAATATACGTTCGGTTAACCGATAAGGCCTACATTTCCATTCTTTAAACTGTGCAGGAAATGGATAATATACATATGGGTGTAGAAAAGATGGATAATATTTATGCGGGTGTAGAAAAAACATTTTTCAATTTTTGATCCAGTGGTGTACATTAGGGGTGGGCAAAATAATCGATCTATCGAAAAATAATCGATTAATCGGGTGATCAATTAATTTAATCGGGTGATTGATTAATCGATATATATTTTTGGAACTTTAGTTCTTTACGCCAGGTTATGTTTGAGCGACCAGGGGTCGCGACGCAAAAGATCTGACCGTTACGCGTTACGTTACGCT